>PVHP010054303.1:0-10489 GCA_004024765.1 Zapus hudsonius | reverse complement strand
ACTCCACAAAAAGGAGCTCACAGATGGCCTTGCAGCTCTGACAGCTCCTTTCAGGCTGTAACTGGAAGAGGGCTTATGGGGTACACCTCTGTCTCCTGGTCAATGCTTCTCAGAGATCATTTCAGAAGGCAGATGAGGACTATGCCCTGACCTCATGCTGGGAGTGGACATCAATGGAGCCCAGCCTCCTCTCACCAGATATCAGTCCCAGCATAGAGCCAGAACCCCTAGAACTGAGATCAGAGCACACTGATCCCCCTTCTGAGCTTCCTAGCACCCTGGACTATCTCTGTCTGGAGCCTCAGTGCAGAAGACCAGAATCACGAGCAGGGAAGGGGTGGGCTAGAAACATCCTCCCACAGTGGCTATGGAGACAAAGCTGCTGATCCCTGGCTGCAGGAGGGAAACTGAGGTGGATGGAGCCTGCTCCAAGACTCCCAGGTTCCAGCAGGGGAGTGCTTTGCAGAAATTCCACAGATGGCAGGATCCATGTGTCTTCAGTCTGATTGGGGACCACACAGGCTCCCAGACCATCTTGCTATCTGTGTGCTGGGCCTTGACCTAAGCCAACTCCTGTGCCAGTACCTCACCTGGCCACCCTTACCTCTTCTTGTAGCCCTCCATGGTCTCCTGCACATGGTTGAGCTCCGCGGCCAGCCTCCCGCTGTCGGCCTCCACGCACTCGGCCTCCCGCCTCAGGGCCTCGATGTAGCCCTCGAACAGGGGCTCCAGGTTGCTCTCGCAGCACTTCCGGTTCTGGTAGAACTGCCACTTGGTCTCCAGCAGCTTGTTCTGCTGCTCCAGGAAGCGTACCTGTCATGGGGTGGGAGGAGGGGTCATGGCCAGCTCTGGGGGTGATGGCAGAGATGAGATATAGGTGGCCATGGCAAGGAGGCACCTCCAGTTCCTCCTCTTGACCCCACTTGATTTTTCCCGTTTGGGAACCAAAGAAAGTGCAGACAGAGTCAGTACCCGCTCTCTGTGCTCCAGGAGGCCCTGTTGGGGCTCATCCTCCTCTGAAGCCAGGGGTTCCCCCACCCTGCCCCACAGATCACCCACATTCACATCCCAGGACAGGCTGCTGGGCTGCAGCCAAGGAAATCCTGTCACAGGTCACCCAAGGGCCTACTCAGGCCCTTGCCCCTTCTTCTAGCAGTCAGTACCCCCTTTTTTCTCAGCCTGGGGCTGCCCACACCTGCTGCAATGCCCCAGGACTCCCTGCAGTCCACCAGTGCCCATGGAAGCCTGGCCACACCTCTTTGCCATAAGCTCTGCCTCTCTGAACCTTCAGGTGAGTCTTCTGGGTTTTGAGCGTGTGCTTGTGTCTGTGTGTGCCCATGTGCACAAGCCACTTAATGTCAGAGGTCTTTCTGCCTCCCCCCACTTAGTGCCCAGCCCTGGGTGTGCACACAGTGGCATCAGGAAGGGCCTGATCCAGGACACCCACCTTGTCAATGAAGGCCGCAAACCTGCTGTTCAGGCACTTGATCTGCTCCTTCTCCTCATGCTTCACGCACTGCGCATTGGGGTCGATCTCCAGGTTGAGGGGTGTGAGCAGGCTCTCATTGATGGACACGGAGGTGATGCAGGGGGGGCTGGGTCCGCAGACACCCCCGGATCGGTACCCGAAGCTGCGGCCGCAGGAGCCTGAGCGGAAGCCCCCGCAGACGGTGCGGCTGCCGAAGCCCCCGGAGAGACCCCGGTAGCAGGAGATGCCCTGGTAGGGGGCGGCGGAGATGCAGCAGCGGCCGGGCCGGGGGCCGCAGGCAGAGGCGCAGCTGAAGGCCTGGCCTCCGAATCCTGATCCACAAGTCATGGTGCTTCTGCAGGTGCCTGCTGAGGATGGGATGGGATTTCTGGAGTCCAGGTGGAAACTCCAATGTGCCAACACTGGAGCTTGGGTCCTATTTATGGCAGTTTCAGAAGGGGTTTGGCCAAGAAGGTGGGTTGGGGCAATTGGGCTTTATGGGCTTGGGCGGTTAGCCCTGTCCAAGCCTTTCTAGAATGTGCTTTAATGGTGGAGTGGCCCGCACCCTCCTCTTTGTAAAGCATGCCAACACTGTGCCTGGGGCACGCAGCAGGTTTCATCTTCAAAGTGCCTACAGCAGGGCATGCGCAGTCTGAGCACTTTGGACGACAAGGGAGGCTGTGCAGAGAGGAGAGGGAGGCATGGGCCCTGAGAGAAGAAGCTGTGTCTTGATCATGTGGGGAGAAGCAGACCCAGGTATGGCAGGAGGGTTAGCACCTGCTTCTGCCAGGGGCCGAGACTCTTCTACAGCTCTGACTGCCCAGCTGGACTTCAGTGGCTGCTGGGATTTTCTGCATTTCCCATCATGGCAGCCACTGGTCCACCAGGAAAGACTCAGCTCTTTGGATCTCTCAAACTTGACTATGGGAGTTTTCAAGCACAGAAATGTTGAATTAAAAGGACAAAACCAACAGCTGGATACTCTAGATAGGTAGACTGAAGAGTTGTTAACACCGTATCTGCCCAGTTACTTTGGTTTCATAAATTTTTTGTTTATTTTCAAGGTAGGGTCTCGCTCTAGCCCAGGCTGACCTGGAGTTCACTATGTAGTCTCAGGGTGGCCTCGAACTCATGGCGATCCTCCTGCCTCTGCCTTCTAGTGCTGCACTAAAGACGTCCATCATCACACTTGGCAGTTACTTCAGTTTCAGAAGATGGTATACAATCCCTCTCTCACAGGTTATACTCCAGCATACACTTCAGCTTTTTTGTTTTTTCTTCATTGTGAGGTTGAGGACGGACACCAAGGCTTTTGAGCATACCAGGCTAGGACTCTATACCATTGAACTACAACCTAGCCCTTTCAACCTCCATTTGTTTTAAATAAGGGAAATATTCTCATTTTTTTTGCAAGAAAATAAACAATTCCTAGGATGCACCATCCATTCTATAGTTGACCATTTCCACAATTACATAATTTTTTTTTGGCACAGTACTGGGCCAAAGGCTTGACTAGTTTCAATTTTAGTATTTTGGAGCAGAATCCTTCATAAGAAATCTTGGGTACTTCTTTCTGTCTCAGATCAGGAAGCACAAAATGCCAAATTGCTGATGCCAAGTTGGAGTATGTTTTCCCCCTTTACAACGAGAAAAGGCTCTGCAAGAACACACGCCCTATTTCCCTAATAGTGTGTTTCCTTTTTCCGAGTTACCTACTGCATGATCACCAGTATAAACCAAAAATATTTTTAAAATATTTACTTATTTCCAAGCAGAGAGAGAGAGACAGAGAGAAGAGAGACAGACAGAGAAGAGGCACACCAGAGCCTCTAGCCACTGCAACTGAACTCCAGAAGCATGTGCCACTTTGTGCATCTGGCTTTACGTGGGTACTGGAGAATTCCAGCTGGATTGTTAGGTTTGCAGGCCAGCACCTTAACCACTGAGCAATCTTTCCAGTGCCAAAGTTCTTTTAAAATATTCTATTTATTTATTTATTTATGAGAGAGAAAAAAGCAGTAGAGGGAGAGAGTGGGTGCTCCAGGGCCTCTAATCACCACACACAAACTCCAGATGCAGGTGCCACCTTGTGCATCTGGCTTTACATGGGTACTGAGGAATCAAACTCAGGTCTAAACTTTGTAGGCAAGAGCCTTAACTGTTCAGCCATTTCTCCAACCCCCCCATAAGGATTATGTCCTTCACAATTCCTAGTCCTTGAGAAAGTTCTGGAGGGTAGAGAAGCTGCCTGGGGGGTATCTGTGAACTTGGGCAGTTTAGGGAAGATGGCAGAGTGGGAGGGAGTTGGGAAGGCTGGAATGGAAGGGCCAGTGGGCTGTGGTATAGGGGCAGTGTGGGGCAAATGTAGGGATGGAGTGGCATCTATGTAGATGTGTGGGACCGTCAGGGCTGTGAAAATGCCAGTTTTAGCTCCTGGTATCACATTAGCATATTGTAATGACTTTGATTCGATACTATGTTTTACTTACCTATGAACTGACTCTACCCCTGAAGAACAGTCTAGAAAAACCATTTGGGGAGGTGAAGAAGAGAGGGAAGTGGCACCGCATGGCTGGCAGACCCCTTGAGCCCAGACAGGCAGAGATGCCTTAGGGAGGAGCAAGAGGCTAGGCATGGTGGGAAGGGGGAGGAAGGAAACTCCAGGGCAGGGTTGTGTGCCTGCACAAAACATTTAGAGTTTGTGACAGGACACGGGCTGTGTCAGCCATCTGGTCACCTGAGGAGGGTGTGGCACCTGCTGTCATTCCATGTGTTCAGGCAGCCGGGCCAGCACTTACAAAGATCTTTGTACCCTTAGCTGCATTTTGGGCACTACCCACAACTGAGCGGCAGTGTCCCCAGCAAACCAGCTGGCTGTGTGTCCCCAGAGCGGGGTGCTGAGTCAAGGTACACCTCACAGACTGCTTTTCCGGTCAGAAGAGCACCTCATAAAATGCCACGCAAATCATGGATCTATTAATAGTGGCAGGCTCCTGCTAAGCAATTTTCAGGACACAAGAAGCAATTTAGAAGTAGATATAAAGAAATTCAAATGTGACACCACTTCA
This sequence comes from Zapus hudsonius, assembly GCA_004024765.1. Lineage (NCBI taxonomy): Eukaryota > Metazoa > Chordata > Mammalia > Rodentia > Dipodidae > Zapus > Zapus hudsonius. Next base: position 5,953 of record PVHP010054303.1, on the reverse strand, counting down.
TTAGACTTCAGGGGTTATTAATTGCTGTTAATTTTTGAAGACCTAAAAGGACATTCAGTGGAAAAAAATCTGAGAAGGCAAAGGGGGAGGAGGTGGAGAAGGGAAGGGAGAGTAGAGGAGAGGATGGCTGAGCTGCCATGTTAATAGCTAGGCCCTGGCAGTGTAAAACAGATTGTGACTTTGTGGAAATAAAATTATTTTTCTTGCAAAGCATGTGGACACACAGAAGAATGTCAAGCTGGTGTTCCTCAGGCTATGGGAAGGCTTGGAGCATGTGAAGAATAGAAGCTCTGGGGAGCTTCCTAGGAACTGCAGCTCATTTGGATTGTACCACCGTCCACCCTCAAGCCTAGGGGACCCACTTCGTGATTCCTTGGTTCTCTTTACAGATTTAGAACCAAGGTACATGTGCCTCAAAGCATTATTGTCCCACTTTTCAGGTTTGAATGTCATATACATATTATCATATTCTATATCTTCTTTCATGTCTGGCTTCTTTATTTTATTTTTTAATATTTTATTTATTTTCAAGGAGAGAGAGAGAGAGAATGGGTTTTTCTGGGCCTCCAGTCACTGCTAACGAACTCCAGATACATGCACCCCCCTGTGCATCTGGATTCACATGGGTACCGGGGAAGCAAACCTGGGTTGTTAGGTATTGCAGGCAAGTGTCCCAACCACTGAGCCATCTCTCCAGCCCATGCTTCTTTTATTCTGTGTAGCTCCCTGAAGCTGTTCTGTGTTATTTTTACTCAGCACATGCTCACTGTGTGAATAGAGCCCAGTTTGTCACCTTTCTACATGGATAGACTCATGTTTTGCATGTAATGAGAGAGCAGCCATGAACGCACTTACCCACGACTTCCAATGTAGCTGGGCATGCATGGTTGTTTCTTAACTTTGCATAAGCATGTGTTTAGTATAAGAAAACTATTTGGTGAGGAATCTTCCAAACTGAACAAGAATTCCTCCGGATGTCCATCTCACTCTATGTGAGATACTACTCTAAGAGACCAACATGGGTGAGCTTGTGGACTTCTTACACCCCTTCTGAGGATGGTGTTCTCAGACACTGAGGCCTGGGGAGGTGCAGAGACTTGCTGTGGGCAGGAGTTAGAGACAGACCTAGCCCCAGAGCTTGGTGTACCTGGCTTGATGGCAGGGGCCAATTTGGCTCCCTGCATTTTCAGCAGCCTGTCACCTGCGGCACAGTGTAGATGGGTTTGCAAGGAACACAAACACACACTCATCACCTCCTCAAGGCCCTCTCTTGCAGACTGCTCTCAGGGATCAGGGCCAGAGGATGGGGGGTAAGGGGGAGAACTCGCTCTGGTTCTCTGTGAGGTTCTAGCTTTAGGAGCAAAACTAGACATGTACTCAGATATGAGTAGAAAAGCATACATACAACACGTAAATGTACAAAATTTTGTTTGTGGATCTGTTCCAAGGGCTTGGCACATAGTAGGTGCTCAGCAAATGTTTGTTGAATGAATACAATGAATACCAGCTGCATATTAAGTCCTGAGTAATGGGACCATCAAAGCTTGGTGGCCAGTTGTGCAAAGCTTTGTGGTGAATGGGGTGGAGGCCACATGAAGCAGACCAGAGAGTGGCCATTTCCTAGGGGTGGGGCGAGAGAAGAGTGATGCCACTTGCTGGGGCCTGAGGCTGGAATGAAGTAAGGTAGATGTGTTTTTAACCAAAGTGAGCCAGCCAGTGAAGGCAGGAATTCTGGAGGCAGAGTAGATGAATATATGCACGTTTAATTGGTGATGGAAACAGATGTGAAAAGGAGGGGATTTCCAGGGACAAGGGAGAGGAGTTTTGTCTTAGTAGCCACTCTCAAGGGCCACTTGGAAGAAGGGAAGGAAGCTGACTGTGTGTGGCTGAGGAGAATGGGATGGAGACATGATGGGGGATACAGTCAGGAGTGGAAAGAGGTGGTAGACAGAGGAGGATAAACCAGAGAAGGCCCAGGGGAGAACAGCATGGTTGGACAAGTGGAGAGGAGAGGCTGGCGAGGGAGAGCGTGGCACCAGAGCAGGGTCCAGGTCCCGTTTATAGCGATGGATTCTCGTGATGGATGCAGGGCTTATCCTGGAAGGGTGCGGCTCAGCAGACAAAGATTCAGGGATGGGGGTCTAGTCCCTCCACCCAGACATCCCACAAGAGCCTTTGCACCTTTCAGCTGGCAGGACCCATTTCTGGTGATTTCTGATGTTTGCTTGAGCTGTCTTGGTGGAGAATAAGGACTCTGATGTGGACTGCCTCTCAACTCTGAACCCAGCTGCCCACCTAGGGTCTAGACCCTAGATCAGCCCCCTTGCTGAAAGCTCAAAGGTCTCACTCGTGTGTAAATGACCACCCTATACCCCTTACTGGGACCTGGCTTACACCTCCTTTCTGTTCATAGATGGGAAAGCACCCACATGTCTGCAGGCAGACATTTTGGTATCCCCTCTCCATAGAGTTCACAGGCTGCCCCTCAGCCCAAACTCTCAGAGGGTCTCAGGTATGACACTGGTCTGCTTTCCAAGCCCCTGCCTCAGCCTGCATTCTCTCTATCTTGGTGTCCAAGGTCACGACATCTCATGATTCCATCACTCCCATAGGACTCTTATCCCATCCACTTTGCAACTCACCTCCACACACACGTATCCACCAATGCCATTCTGCCAGTTCCTTACCAAAACCTGTCCTCACATTTCCCAGCAAGCCTCTTCCCCTTTCCAAGAAGGGACACTAGCAAGAGGCATGACATCCCTCAGCCATCTGATACCGGCTTGGAGAGCCACCCTTTCCACACTCTTGGCCTTTCTTATGGTGTAGGTCTGCCTTCCTGACACATGAGAGCTCCAGAAATCATCTCCCAGGAGCAGGATGGACCACAGGGAGCTTTGAATAAGAACTTCCTAAAGTGAGAATGATCCAATTTTCTCATTGGCTCTAAGCCCAATTGGGCTGCAGGAAGAAATTGATATTTACACTGGAAGTCTTCTGTCTGCTCTGTCTCTACAAAAGGGCAAGTCTGGAAGGGGAGTTTCTTTGATATAAAGCTTCTTTAGCTGGAAGGGTTAATGCACCCTCCTTTTGGAATGTGACTATCTGCCTTTTCAGAAGTTCTTACTCAGCCGGGCATGGGGGCGCACGCCTTTAATCCCAGCACTCAGGGAGGCAGAGGTAGGAGGATTGCTGTGAGTTCAAGGCCACCCTGAGACTACATAGTGAATTCCGGTCAGCCTGGACTAGAGCGAGACCCTACTTCGAAAAACAAAACAACAACAACAAAAAAGAAGTTCTTACTCAACTCCAACTTCCATTCATCCTGCTGTAGTGAGAGCTTGTGTTCTCTTGTTTTCTTTGGTGTTCCACTGTGTTTGGATGAATTATCAAGAGAAAATCACCCATCTGTAGCACAATTAGGAGGTTTGGGGAATCAGACTAAAACATGATGGACAAACCAAACATTGTTTAATTTATGACTAAAAACTTCTGATGACCTACTAAGGCCAGATGGGGATGATTACAAACCTATAAACTTCTTCAATTGCTGGGTTTTCAGCTCACCCATCCTTCTTTTCTATTGGTGGTGCTTCCAAGGGTTGGTCACAGGTTTTTCTTTGCTTGAGATGAGAGTTGTGACTAGGCCTTCTCTGGGGCACCTGGGCTAGACTGGGGCATGGAGGTGGGCACTTAGGCTCTTTTCCCAGGCAAAGGTCTCCATCCTTTCTGCCCCTGAGACAAGTATACATGGTAGAATAATAATAGATAACATTTATTGAGCACTTTCTAAGGGCCAGGTGCTGTTGTAAATATTGTCCATATATTATTTTATTTAATTCTCCTTTAAGATAGGTCCCGCCTCTGGTCATTGAATATAAATGGTTTGGGAAGGAGGGTGAGTGTTCCCATCAAAGATGTTAATGGATCTGCAACAGCAGCAACAAAACAACAAAACCAAACCTGATTGCACCTTAGAGTGTGTCAGGCTCAGGCCTAAGTGCTTGGCATGGATTAATTCTTACAACAAAGTTTACGAGATGGGTGCTATTATTATCCCCATCCTCTAAATTATGATGGAGGAACACAGAAGCTAAATAGTTGCCCAAAGTTACCCAGCTAGAAAGTGGCAGAGCTGGAATGTGAAACTAGGCAATTTGGAATCTAGATACGTGTTCTCAACTGGCACAACATGCATTTCCACTTTTTTATTGCAACCCTATAAGAAATAACTTTAGACAGTGACTGAGTACATACATCCATACCAAATATAGTTGAGACAAAGGCTATGAGACATGGTGACACATAGGAGATGATGCACTCTGAGATTTTCTTGGTTTTGATTTACTTAATTTTGTTCTAGTCTATTTCAGGACTAAAAATATGGTTGTTCACATCAGTGAATCACAATGTGAACTCTGGGAAGACACTGGCTGGGCAAACTGCCTCCAAATGTTTGCAATGCAGCCTACCTGTACTGCACTCTGGAGGTTATTGAGTCTGCACACAGGCTCTGCAAAGCTCCAGGGCACCTGTGGGAATCAAAGCCTCAAGCCACTTCTCAGTAGGGAAGTGCTCTGTCCCCAGGTCACAAAGAGATCATCAGAGCAGTGCCTTAGCTGACCCCAGCTCTTGTGAGCTCAAGGTTCACACTGAATGGTGAACCTGTAAGGTCACTGACAAACTGGGTGCCCCTTGGGGCATAGCGTGGAAAGTATGGGGACTCAGGGGATAGCTGGGGAGTGCATGCTGTCTTCATGTGCTTTGACTGGATTTTATGTACCAAACCGAATGCTATACATACTCATAACAGTGGGGCCTGTCCCCAGGCCTTGGATGGTATAGAGGCTTGAGGTGAAATGCAGACAGACATCTGATCCTTTCAAGAGATCTTAATGAAAATGGTTGGGCTTACCTGGGGCAGTGAGCTAATGTGTGCCCTGAAGCTTTGGTGGAAGATTCCAAGAGGAGGAAACCTCCATCCCCACCCCCGCCTGGGTCTAGGTTGGCCAAGATGGTCTGTGTGTCCTCAGTGTGTGTGTATTTGTAGAGGTGTGTCCATGAGTCTGTCAGGAAGAGGGAGGGAGGGACACAGAGGCTGGGGGTGGAAGAAGCAGGGAAAAGGGCTGGGCTTTTGTGAAGGTAACTAAGATATTGTGTGCATCTGTAGCTTTGGGGGGCTCAGAAGGCAGTCAATTGGGTAAGGGATTCCACCAAGAACACCAGTTTCACGTCATCAGCTCTTAGGCAGGTCCAGTCTCCCAGGGCAGGTCAAAATCAGCACCACGGACAGCGACAACGACCTCCTGAAACTGCCTGAGTGAGCCCTTCCCCTGATTTATTCCAAGCAGAATCCCTGTCCAGCTCCTCTCCCAACATCTAAATTTCTGTGTGTTTGGGCACTTGAGGTGGGGGTGGGGGAAGTGAACTGTCCCTTTGAAGATGCAAATTGTGCCATTTAGGGCAAAGGACCATAAACACCTGGTGGCTTCTGGGAACCAATTAAGCGCATTTAGGGAGGAGCCACAGCACTAAACAAGCCAAGCCCATTAAGGCATCTAATTGTCCTGTGTCACGTGGTGACAGTCAGGGTCTCTGCACATATAAAAGGCCTACAAAAGTCAAGGAAGTAAACACCTAAATCCCCGTCCACTGCACCCTCCTCTTGGACATCAGTCTCACAGCCTCCAGTTCCCCCCCCAAAGCACCATGACTTGTGGATCCTACTGTGGTGGCCAGGCCTTCAGCTGCGCCTCTGCCTGCGGCCCCCGGCCCGGCCGCTGCTGCATCTCCGCCGCCCCCTACCAGGGCATCTCCTGCTACCGGGGTCTCTCCGGGGGCTTCGGCAGCCGCACCATCTGCGGGGGCTTCCGCTCGGGCTCCTGCGGCCGCAGCTTCGGGTACCGATCCGGGGGTGTCTGCGGACCCAGCCCCCCCTGCATCACCTCCGTGT
>PVHP010054302.1:0-10480 GCA_004024765.1 Zapus hudsonius | reverse complement strand
AGAGAAGGACGGGATGAATAAGGGACCCATACCCACAGCCATTCAACCAACTAGGATAAGCCAAATGTGTTTGTGTTTTTCAGGATACAACGAGAGAGCTGTGGCCCATCTAACCTTACAAACCAACCGTAGGCCGATAGATGAGATCCTGACAAGAGAGGAGCCACCACAGTCATATCAGGGAGGATCCATAGGGAATTCAGCAGACAATGAATGATGAACAAGGGACCTATAACCACAGTCATTCAATCATCACAGGATAGGCCATTGAGACAGAAACCAAGGATTTTCGACACAAGGACCTCTAAGCTTGCAACATTAAAGCAGCCTTATTACTCACCCACCACGACTCAGGGAACTGAGTGGAAGAGGGGGCGAAAAGATTGTGAGAGCCGTGGTGGGGGAGACGGTCCAGAGGCATAGCACACATCAGTAACAACTCACTTGGGCCAGGAAGACCGGGATGAGTACTAAGATATCCAGGATCCCTTGCCACAAGTACTAATACAGACAGCCCACGAAGGAGGATATACAACTGATCAGGGATGGGGAGGGGGGGGGAATTGGGGAAGTCGGGATAACAATGCATGGTTTGCCCACTAAATAATGTAACTCATTATGGACAATAAATATTATTAAAAAAAAAAGAAATGTCAGAACAAAAAAATTCAATAATCAAAACTTTAAAATGTAGTGGACAGTATCACCAATAGATGTGGCCAAGTAGGAATAATATACCAGGGATTGTTTTGTTTTCCTTCACATTATTGGGACAAAACACCTGACCAGAAGCTACTAACAGAGGAAAAAATTTATGATGGCTTATAGTCCCAGTGGAAAGCTTCATCATGGTACTGTAGATGGTAGAGTAAAGGATAGAGATCACATCTTGCCACAGCAGGTAGAAGATATGAATCGGAGGGGGTTGGAAAATAAACAATAATCTACCCAACCAGAAAAAAAAACCAATAATCTTTCAGGAATCTGAAAAACTCTCTCCCAATAATAACATTAAATACAAATGCTATAATCTTCAATTAAAAGATAAAGGACCAACTGATTGGATTAAAAAAAAATTCTATTGTCTCCAAGAACACACCTCACTAGCAAAGATACCACAGAAACAGTGCAAAAAGGATGAAAGTCAATATAATAATAAAAGCCAAAAGCAAGCCAGCTATTCTTAAAATCAGATAAAATAGACTTCAAGCCACAATGACCCAGAATAGATAAAGAGACCACAACATAGTAAGAAAGGTTAATGATCTACCAAGAAGATGTAACAATTATGAATACATATGTACCAAACGCTAGGGCTCCCAATTTCATAAAATACTTAATGGGCATTAAAGGTTCATTGAAGGTTCTGATACAATAATACTGGGAGACTTCAATATCCCACTTTCATTTGGTAGGGGTAAGTTATCCAGACTAAAAAAAAAAATCAACAAATTTCAGAGTTAATATGTATGATAGATCAAATGGACTTAACAGAAATCTACTGGATATTCCATTCAATCCCATGTAATTAAGTGTGGAATACTTTCTCTAAAATAGATCAGATCAACACCATAAAGCAAGTCTTGAAATACAAAAAAACTTACTCTATGCTATCTGATCATAATGTAATAAAAGTAGAAATCAACAGAAACTCTACAAATACTCAGAGTGAATAATGTACACTGTGTGTGTTTGTGTGGGGGGGGGGGAAGGCTGGAGGTTGATGTCCTATCTCCTTAGCTGCTCTCTTACTTACTTGGTGAGACGAATTCTCTTGCTGAACCTAGATTTCACCAATTTAGCTAGACTAGCTAGCCAACAAGCCTTAGGGATTCATCCATCTCCACCTTACAACACTGGAATTTCAGGCATGCACCACCATGCCTGGCTTTTGCATAGGTACTAGAGATATGAACTTACTTTCTCAGGTTTGCACAGCATGCACTTTACTCACTGAACCATCTTCCTACCCCAAGAAAAATACACTTTTGAATGATCAATAAGTAGGTCACTGAAATCAAAAAGGAAATATTAAAATTCCACAATCACAAATGAAAATGAAAATACAACTTACTGGAACTTTTGGAATAAAGCAAAGGGTAATAAGTTTATAGCTATGAATGCTTAATTAAAAGTTAGAGAAAGCCAGGTGTGGTGGTGCACATCTTAAATACAGTACTCTACTTGGGAGGCAGAGGTTGGAGAATCACCATGAGTTTGAGGCCAGACTGAGACTACATAGTGAATTCCTGGTCAGTCTGAGATAGTGTAAAACCCTACCTAAAAAAAAAAAGTTAAAGATGTCTTATAATAATACTCCTCAAGGCCTTAGAAAAAGACCAAACCAAACTGAAAAGCAGAATCTGGAAAAAAAATAATAATAAAGATCAGGGCAGAATTTATTATTTTAATTTTGGATTCTTTTTTCCCTTTGAGGTAGGGTTTCACTGTAGACCAGGCTGACCTGAAATACACTATGTATTACAGCAATCCTCCTAACTCGGCATCCCAAGTGCTGAGATTAAAGGCATGTGACATATCACCTGGTGGCTGAAATTATTAAAAATTTAAACTAATGGCATGTTTTAAAATTACAAAACATATCATATATAATATTGCATATAATATAAATACTATTTAATGAATAATTAAATATCTTACAACTCATTCCAATCTGCATTTAATCCCAGCATTTGGGAGGCTGAGGTAAGAGGATCACCATGAGTTAGAGGCTAGCCTAGGACTACAGAGGGAGTTCTAAATTAGCCTGGGTTAGAGTGGGACGCTACCTCAAAAAAAAAATAATAAAAAGACAAAAAGGAAAGAAATATTACCAGTAGCTTAAACAGCATAGACCCTCACTAATTGCATTCTTTCCCTTCTTTTCCTCAGTGGTGACCAATACCCTGAATTTTTGGTCATTCCTCCATTTAGTCAGAATCGATCATTGACTGAGTAAACACACCTAGCAAATGTAATCCTGATGGATGGATAAATAAACTGTGTTATATACTTGCAAAACTGTTATTCAGTCTGAAATAAAATGTAAATACATTCTGATCCACATTCTGTTCTGTTTCTAGAACTTTTCATCATCCTAAGTAGAAACTCAATAATGTAAAAACTCCAAATCCCCTCCTCCAAACACCTAGTAACTTCCATTATTACTGTTTCTATTTTTCCTTTTGCACTTCACTTAGCATAATTTTCAAGTTCTATAAAACTACAATTAAGAATTTGATTAGAACTGCATTAAATCTACTAAGTAATGTGGGCAAATTGCCATCCTCATAATAGTGACTCTCCTTACTTTAAATAAGGTATTTCCTTCTATATATCTATTTTAATCTTTAACGTTTCAAAGTTTTATCATTTTTTTCATAGAGGGCTTATATGTATTTTTCTGGATTTATTCTTTGTTTCTGTTAGTAGAAGTCATATACTCTTATGTCTATTATTGAGAAGTTCTGGAACACATAAAGACATCTAAATCTGTAAGTAAATCTTGTATCTATAAAATATATATATAACTTTATTGGTTTTATAATATGTATTTCCTTTTGGGTTCCTATTTTGATGTTATTTCTTACAACAGTACTCATTTCATTTTTCCAATCTTTTTGTTTGTCTCAATGGTGGCTAGAACCTTTAATATGATGTTGATCAGTTATAGTAAGGGCCATTTTTGAATTATTCTTGACCTTACAAGGAATGTTTTTGATCTTTATCAAAAATTGTCATGTTTATGGCTGAGGAGATGGCTCCGAGGTTAAAGGCATTTGCTTAAAAACATTATGTTTATTCCATGTTCCCTCCTTTTAAATACTACCCTTTATAAGATAAAATTTACTAACATAGATGTCTAATGCTTAAACTGAATAAAATATTTTAATATTCTTTTTTATTTTATTTATTCATTTTCAAGGGGGGGGGAGAGAGGGGGGGAAGGGAATACACTAGGGCCACCACCTTGTGGGTCTGGCTTATGTGGGTCCTGGGGAATTGAACCCAGAGCCTTAGGCACCAGAGGCAAGTGCCTTATCCTCTGAGCCATCTCTCCAGCCCTGCATTGAATTTTTTCATGGAGTAGAACCTACAGTTTTCTTTTCATGAATGCTCCATGATTGCATTATAAAATGAGCTGGGAACGATCTGCTTCTTGAACTATGGTAGCTTCCAAGTTATCTGAGGCTATTGCTTTTGAGGAAGATTTTAAATCACTGATAATAATTTCTTTAATGATCATAAAGTATTTGAGTAAATAATCTCTCCCCTAAATCAGTTTTAATTACCCTCGCCCAGAAATTTGTTTCATTTTAACTTATTAACATAAAGCGCTAAGTTAATCAATATTATTGATCTGTGCCATTACCTTTTAGTTCCCAAATAATTCCTGATAGAAACTATTTCAATGAACATTGTAAATCAACAACTTTTTACGTTGCTGTTCCTTTCTACTAAATCTTGGGTTTTCTATGTCACTGGTTTCTACTTATTTTTACTATTTCCTTCTTTTTTATTTGGGTACATATTATGTTCTAACTCCTGAATTTTGATCAGTTCTTTTGTCAACTTGAGACTATATATGTCTCTATTGCTTTAACTCTATCTCGTGTTTTCTCTTGTAACTGTATTTAACTATTTTCTAATTTTCATCAATATGGGCCCTTTTATACTTATCTTTTTATAATTGGTTAGTATTTAATTGCACTGGGAATGACAGAACATGGTCTGGTGAATCATAATCCTCCAAAATGCATTAAGACAAACTTTACCAACAAGCCCATGTATCAATTTACATAAATAAAATTTCAATGGATCCTTAAAAAGTATTTAACCAGTGTGCATAGACGGCTGTCTACTTTTACAGCAGGATCATTTTACGTAAAATCACAAGTAATATCCAATCATTTTATTGCCCATGTGATAAGAGCACATAAATCAGTGGAAATGTTCAAATGTGATGTTATCACATATTTTCTAGCACACAGAAATCAATAAGTAAAGAACTGAGAACATGCTCAGAATCTAGACAAAATTCCATAGACTGTGGAAAACCCTCTTTTCAATCCATCATCCCTCTTTCTGATTATTTACACAATTTTTGATATGTGAACAAACTAAACCACCACCATTCCTCTTAACTGGAGTAATGTAACTTCAACTACTCTTGCTGCCTCAGCTCTCATCTGCAAATTAGCTGCCCTGCCCCTATCTATAACATAGCAATACGACAATTCTGAAAAGTGAGATCACTGTACACCTTTACACAGAAGCCTCCCACAGGCCCAGAGTAAAATCTACATAGCGAGTAAGATCAATGGGCTATACAATCAAGACCCCATGGCTCTGTTCCCAAACTATATTTCTATAATATTTTCCCTATCATTTTCTCATCTCCTGGTTCTCCAGGGTACCAGTTAAGTGTCTCCCCTAAGGTCCTACACTGCTACTTCTTTTACCAGTAGTGACCTCATAAATACTATCTGGCTAGCTCTCCAACTTCCTTCAAATCTGAGCTCTGAATAGCATTCCAATAACATATAACTAGATTAATGCTTATTTTAGAACTCACCATTTTTAGATCTTTTCTTTGGTTACAGGATTAGATGAATTATCTCATAATGTACAGAATAAACTCCCAGGGGCTAGGAAGATGGCTCAGCAGTTAGAGGTGCTTGCAAAGCCTATCCAGACCAGGTTTAATTCCCAAGCCACACACATAAACCAGATGCAAAAAGGGGCACAAGCATGTGGTGCTCACGAGCACAAAAATAAAATTTTTTTAAAAGAAGAAACTCCCAATTATTTGTGTAAAGATCATATTCACTACTGACCTAAGAAACAAATATTGTCAAATGAGCTCTTAAAGATTTCATTCTAACATCTAACGAGAGTTGGCTGTTGGTATTTTGCATATTAATCCCACCCTAAGACTTTGGTGGTGTTTTTAAACAATATAATTTGGTAAACTGTTATATTAAGACAAACAGTTATGCTTTATTTACCAAGTTACTGAAAATGTATTTGTGCCTGGCATTCTTTCATTTAGTTCCATAATAACATTTTAAACTTTATGCTGAAATAATGAAAAAATCAAATTGGATGTTAAACAGTTCTAACTTTTTAAAAACTATGATGCTGATCTTTCAGGCTGTCACAACCACGGCATTTCCCAGGCCATGTTGAAAAGATCATTGCTTCACCAGCAGACCAAAATGAAACACTATAGAATTTAATTTGGAATTTGTGGAGCAATTCAGTACTAAAGCAGACATGCCACAGGGAGCTCTCTCAACCACAAAGACTTAATTAGAAACCATACCAGCTAAAATAAGCCAACTTAGATGGTCTGGTGGAAGAGAGTTTGGTAGCACAAATCTACATAGAATCAATATTTTAAAAAAAATGTTCAAGGATAAGGTCATTGACACTAAGAAAAATCATATTAATTTAGAAAATGAAATTTAGCTTTCCTTAAAAATTACAAATAAAAAGCCTCATGCACTAGAAACTCAGATATATATAAAATACAAGTTAAAGGTCTAAATGGGTTATAGGTGGTCCAGATTGGAAAGACAAAAGGAAGAAACATGACCCTAATGTCAACTCTACTACAAATTGCTAATGGACAGTTACTATAAATCCCTTCCCTGTTAGCACTTATCAAAAACAGCAAAGTTTACTTATACTATTGTATGTTAGCAGATTTTAAAATCAGTCTTCATTAGATTAATAAAAGGAATAACAACATCTTTAGTTTAAAAAAAGATATGGTACCTGAGAATTATGGCCAGGTCTCAAATGTAATAAATAAGAACTGACTCCCAAATCTTCATAGTAGACCTATTTCTAAGCTCTAGATCTAAGCACTTAAGTATCTACTACTTATTTTCATTTTATAAAAGCAAAGTAATTTTGGCATTTCTTGTTCATAGGGTAGATTTCTAAAAATGAAAATTTAAAATTATATTTGGATGTATTAATTACTTAAATATCACTAAATTGCTTTTTCAAAGAAATTATATTTATAACCTATAATGAATAACTAGGCTGATCTTATCTATAACATTCCTAATAACATATAATTTATAAAAAATGTTTGCAAAGTTTTAAGAAGAAAATTTCTATTTCACTGTTTTATTTTGTATATGTTTGATAACTAACAAATTTTGAGCATATTTCCATGTTTATTATCCATCTTCACTTTCTGTTTTGTAAAACTGACCATACCCTTTGTTCATTTATCTATTTGGATCTTTCTTTTTCCAAAGACTTTGAGAGCTCTATATTAAGAAAAATATTAAATTTCTTCTTGACACTTTCATTGCTAATGTATTTAATATTTTCTTACTTTGTCTTTTCATAAGGGACTTGAGGGATAAATTAAATAGTATAGAAGATAGAACAAACATTTTAAACAGTGAGATGAACATCTTAAAAAGAACTAATGAGAAATCATACAAGCAATAAAAATATTCTTGTAACAAAAATCACAAGTATAGGACTTCTGTGTGACCTAGTGAAAGACAAGAGTCAACATAACAAAAAAATGGACTTTATTCCAAGTGAGAAAGAAAGAAAAAACTTCAAGAATTCATAAAGGTTACACATAATGTGAAAAGTGCGGAGGAAAAGATGGATGCCCCCCTAAAAGAAGTCAAGCCCTGCACAGCTCCAGCCAGGCTCCCCTCCAGTGTGGGTGGCGGGGGAGGGGCAGATACTATCTTTTCAGGTGGCCAAGGTGAAAAGAGACTGGCAGCCCTACCTTCAGGACAAGCCCATAGCCCTTTACAAGCCTCAAAACCAGTTGTAAGTTTTGCAGGGCTGAGATTCCTTTGGTAGATGGCTCAGGAGTGGACAGAATCCCACTTTGTAACTCTGACCTGGGGAAGAACCAAGCACCAACTTGTGAGGTAACATATATCACTGAGATCCCCTAGGGGCCAGAGAGCAGGGACAAGACAGAGTCTTCGTTTAATCTGCCACAGTCCCAGGGTTAGAGACAGACCTGAGAGGCAGTGTGGAGATGGAGAGTCTGGCCATGGCAAGATGCACAAACTATAGGTGGCAGGAGGATCCACTCAGCAATGATGACATAGGGAAAAGTTGCCAGGAGCAGACCACATTAATTAAGAAAACCCCTGGAATTTGATAGTCTAAGCTTGAAGTCACCTGTTAGACCAACCCTCTGGAGCTGCCTATTTACCATTCACTTGCTATACAGACTAACTTCCAGAGTCTACTTGACATCCATAGCTGCAGTCTCACAGGAGGTGATTAATACTCAAGAGGTCTTGGAAGGACAAAGAAAGGTCCTTTACCTGTAAAGATTTCAGTGCAGTGCTTGCTTCCCATATTTCCAACACAACTGGAAGACACCTCAACTAGAACAGTAAACACTGAGAATTACAAGCTGAGGAGCCTCAAGAAGGGTGAGAAAATCTACCCAGCCCATAGACTGCAAAGCTAAGTATGGCCAGCAAAGAACCCTGGATATGCAAAGAAGAGAAACTACTAGCATGGTAGACTGAACATTTGTTCAATATAGGCTTAACATTAACTAGGTCATAGAAAACACAAGACCTCCCAAGTTCAATGGGCCCCTCTCCCTTCTCTATCATTTAAACAACTTCTTCAGTGCTCCAGGATCCAGAGAGAAGCTGTTTCATCATTTTACCTTTTTAATCCCCTCCCTGTGTTTGCCTTATTTCTTTTTACCCTATAAGCATTATTATTTTATTATATTATAATTTAAAATGTTTTTACTACTTATTCCTCTTCACAGTCACCTAGTTTTATTGAGGCTTTTTTTATATTACTGTGAAATCTTTTCCCTTTTCTTTCCCCCCCCCCATTGTTTCCCTCTTTTCTTCTTGCAGTGCTTTTATAGTAATGCCTTATTAGGGATATATTTTTAAATGTTTTATTTATTCATTTTCAAGGAGAGAGAGAGAGAGAATGCACCAGGGTCACCACCGTGTGAGTTTGGCTTACGTGGGACCTGGGGAATTGAACCCAGGGCCTTAGGCACTAGAGGCAAGTACCTTAACCGCTGAGCCATCTCTCCAGCCCTAGGGATATTTTATAGTTTTAAAATGTTTTAATTTTATCCCCCTTCTTAGATCTAATGCTGTTTTCAAAGTTTCTTTTTATTGAAAAGTCTCTTTTTTATTTTTAAAATTTCATGTTTATATTTTGCCTGTGTGTGGGGGGGGGGTTATGCACATGTATGTGCCCTTGCAAGTGCCCCATATGCTCAACTGCACTGGCTGGAGGGGGAGGGTGTTCCGCCTTTTCACTATTATCCTGGTCTTGTTTTGGGCTCTAGTCTCTTTTCACTGGTTCCAGAGCAGGCCTGGGGTTACAGGTATGCATAGCCACACCTGACTGTAGTAGAAAAATTTCCAAATCTAGAGTGAAAAAAATGGATATCAAAACACAAGAGTAGGACAATAAAGTAAAAAAAAATAAAAAAAAAAAAGCCAGGAGAGCTTGGAACAAAGCGATCCTAGGCCTAAAGAAGTACGGATTCCAACCTAGAATACTGTACCAAAAAAGTTATCCATCATAATAGATGGAGAAATGAAAGTATTCCATGAAATTAACCAGCTCTACAATTACTTGAACACAAAGCCAAACCTTCAGAAGATAGTTCACGAGATATCCCACGTAGATGAGACAAATATCCGACCTCAGGAAAGGCTCATATGCGGTCCTTAACCAAGGTAACCATTTTCTTTATACAGACTAGTAGAAAGAAGTGAGAGGTTATGAGTGAGGGGTAAGGGATGGGGGGAGGGGAATGGCTTAAGCATGAGGCTGAACCAAATTATGTTCAAAAACATAAAATCCTCACAAGCATACTGTAACCTAGTGAGCAAGTAGTGGGTGTTGACTGGCAAGAGGGGCCATGAGTAGTAGGGGAGAGAGTCTAAGCCTATGAGTAATTGATCAGTCTGACAACCCCTGGTCCCAGCCATCAGTTCCTTCCCTCACTGAGCTAGCTGTTGACCAAAGTGACCCATGAGGTTCCAAAAACAAGACAGAATTCTGTCAAGCTCTTGAATAACCTCCCTAGGCCTGAGGCAAAACCCTGTTGCTGAAGAAACCACAGAATGCCATCGATCAGCATCGAGAGACCCTTCAACGTCCGGAATGGTATCCAGCCCCCAGAAGGCAGTTAGTGTAGTGCTGGAAGGCACTGCACAGGCTGCCAGGGGAAACTGATCAACGACAGCTGGAGTAAACAGAGATGATTGACACGAAACACAATCTGCTGCCATGAGTAGGCTGACCACACCTCCTACTGGGAGGGAACAGCGAACCAACAAAGGAGCACTTGGTGTAATGGAGGAGCCTCAGCCTGGGGGAGACAATCAACAGCTTTCAAATTCGACCAATTTTCCACTCAGTGAGGGGGACCCCTTGTTTGGAACTAGGGATTCAGGGTGATAGGCACCGGATCCCGTACTTTTGG
>PVHP010054301.1:0-10495 GCA_004024765.1 Zapus hudsonius | reverse complement strand
TATATATATATATATATATATATATATATATATATATATATATATATATATATATATATATATATATATATATATATATATATATATATATATATAATTTTAAGCCAATAAAAACGTTTAAAAACAAAAAAACAAAAAACATAAATATATAGAAACAGAAACTGCATGTGGTTTTCACACCATACAGCTGTATCATGAACTGAGTATCCATCAAAAATTTTTCCTAATCCTGTAAAATCTGCATTTCCTCAGAAAGTTCAGGCTTTTGTTTATAATTGAAAATACGCAAACTTTAAATTTGTGTTATTTAAATTTGAAATAAGAGTATACATTGGTCATTAGGTACAACTCAGATCAGATTGCTCATAAAATTTCAAGTCTGCCTAGGACTTCATACCAGAAGAAGTGCTGGGGAATCAACTATGTGGAAGTTTATGAGAGACCCCACACAAAGTTGCTAGGCTCCTCCTTAACCCCACCTCAGTTGGAGCTTTGACTTGCCTCCTACAGGATGAAAACAGGTATTCTCGTTTGATTTTTTCTTAAACATATATGTACTTTTTCTGGAGTTTTTTCTATTCCACACTTAAACACCCTAATATCAGTTATGGATATTTTTTCAGAGGGGGGATCGTGACAGTGTCAGGCAAGCTCCATAGACCCACTCCCCTTGAGTGGGAGGTGTCTGTCTAGAGGGGCTCAAAATCTCCCCCATGAAACTTTTTTCTCATGACAGGAGCCCTCTATTATCTTTCTCTTTCCTGCCTGTTTAGTTAAACAACATAGATTTTGGCTAAAACCTCTCCCATGTGTTCTCCCTGCACCACTGGTTGGAGAACACTGTAACTCACCATTTTCCTTTAAATAAACTCTCACTATACTTTAAACCTTAGTTGTCTATGATTTTAATTCTTTAACTTTGTAGACAAGAATTCGGGTACTCCTTAAATTTTGAGGTGCATTGGAATTTTTGCTGGCCATTATCTAAATTCTAATCCACAGTTCAGCCCTCTATAATTACAGTTCAAAAACATGAACAGAGATACAGGCTTGCAAAATATGATCTCTGCACATAAATCGAATTTAAAAACACAGAAACAGCTTAATGGCTAACATTTCTGAAAGCAATAATGATCAAAGATTAAGGACTCAATTTGAAATATGGACCAAGCTAAAATAACCATATTGAAGTACAGCTCATCAGATCAAGTTAGATATAAAGGGTATTTTTTTTCTTAGAAAAGTGATACAATCTAACATTGATTGTAGAAACATGAGATTTTTTCCAAAGATTCAGTGACTTATTGACCAAATAAACACCTGTTATTTTGCCCTCCTCATCTCCTTCTCTCTCTCCCTCCCTCCCTCCATCATTGCTTACAGGGTTCTCTGGCCTTACTCTGCTGTAAACCTCCAGACATATTTCTACTTCATATCTTAGCTCTTGCTTTTCTTTCTGTCTGAAACGTCTCTTACTGAACGGAGGTGTCTTTGGATCTTTACCAGTCCTCTCTTGGGTCTTTCTCTAAAATCATTCTCTCAGGGTGGTCTTCTCTAGCTGTGTTGCCTCTTTTTGACTTTCTAAATTTTTATTAATTTTAATTTTTGTTGACAAAATTGCCCATATCTATGACATGCAACATAGTTTTTCCTCCTACTGGGTAATGATCAACTCAGGGGTGTTCTACAGCAATAGGGTGAAAATAGTCAACAAATTCACTGTATATCTCAAAGAAGAGAGAAGCTTGAACATAGAATGATCTTTTTTTCAAACATTTTATTGATAGCGTCTATAACTATAGACAATAAACCATGATAATTCCCACCCCACCCCCATTTTCACCCTCTCAAATCCATCCTCCATCATATCCCATCCCTCTCTCAAATAGTATTTATTTTGTTTCAATGTCATCATCTTTTCCTCTTTTACAAAGGTCTTATGTACGTAGTGTCAGGCACTGTGAAGTCATGAATATCAAGATCATTTTGTGTCTGGAAGATTGCATTGTAAGCAGTCCAACCCTTCCTTTGGCTCTTACAATCTTTCCACCACCTATGTGGCAATGGATCCTGTTCCTTGGGAAGTGTGATAGAGATGTCTCAGTGTTGAACAGCTGTGCTACCTCTTTAACAGTTTCTATTACCTTTTCCTAATGTTTATTTTTTCTTCTTAGCACATAAACACTTCCTAACATACATTGTATGAAGGAGCCAAGGGTTGAACCTGGAATGTCAGGCTTTGCCATTAAATGCCCTTAACTGCAGAGCCATCTCTTCAGTCTCCACAAATATTCACTATGTGAACATAAGTTGTCATCTCTCTAGGGCAAACTCCTTGGAGAGATCAATGGCTGGTTTGTCAGGAGTAGTACATGTTTCATTTTATAAGAAACTACCAAAATATTTTCGAGGGTAACTGTGTTATTTTACATTCTCAGCAGTAATGCATGAGCGCCCCAGTTGCTCTGTATCCTCACCATCATTTGGTTTTAAATACTATTTTAATTTCAGTCATTCTAATAGAAGAGTGTCATAGTTTTAATTTACATTTGCAAAATGGGTAATGATATAGAAAATCTTTCAATGTTTGTTTTTGTCTACCTGATCCTCCTTCACTGAAACGTTTGTTCCAGTCCTTTGTGCATTCCTACTAAATAATTTTATCACCAAGATGTAAATGTTTTCATATGTTGTAGGTACCAGTCCTTTTGTTGGAACTATGACTTTAAAATGTTGTCTCTCTGTCTGTGGCTTGTTCTCATCTTCCTAAAAGTCTTTTTCACACAAAAAATAAGTGTTTCTATCCAATTCATCATTATTTTTTCTTTGCTAGATAATATTTTATTGTCATTTCTAAAATCTCTTCACAAAGCTTAGCACCTGAAGGTTTTCTTCTGTTTTATTCTAGATTCATATTTTTACAATTAAATCTAATACATTTCTTTTTGTATGTGTGAAATTCATATTTTTCTTTAAACTATGGATCTGCAATTGCTCTCTTATCATTTGTTGAAATTATCCTACCTTTGTTGAATTATAATTGACATTTTGTCAAAACTCACATAGCTTATTTGTGTTGATCTGTTTATAGATTTGATATTCAGCTCATTTGATCTGTCTATCCTAGCAACCAATATAGTTTCTACCACTGTATCCCCAAAGTCTTAGTTCCTCCTTAACAAACTTGTATTACCTATGTGGTGGTTAAGTTTCATTGTCAACTTGACCTTTCAAGTAATCTTGGGTGGGTCTCTGAGGATGTTCACAGGAAGGCAGCCTCTCAGTAGGGGGCAGAATGTAAGGAAGCTCAAAGGAGCTAGAAGTAAACATCCTTTCCTGTGTGGGCAGTGTAGGAAGGAAATTTCAGAGGCTCAGGAAGCCATTAAGTCTGGGATAGGGTTGCAAGACCCCACCCTAAGCCTATATAAAGGAGAAGAAATTCTCTCCTTGGCCCTCCTGCTTGTTTGCTGTTCTGTGTATGGTGTTGGTGATGGGATTTTCTCTCTGCTTTGACCTGTGAAAGAGGATCAGCCACTTTCTTTTTTATGGGACTTCCCCTGGATCTGTAGCTTGAATAAATCGTTTCTTCCCATAAACTGCATGGTTTGGAGATTCATCTCAGTGGCGTGTAGCTGACTATGACAACCTACATGGATCCTTGCCTCTTTCCTATATATTTTAAATTATCTTCTTTTCAAAAAACTTAAGAAATTGATATTACGTCTTTTCTATATATTAGTGTATTGGTATTTGCTATCTTAATTCTGCCAATTCATATATCCTCTATTCCTTTTCACTAATTTTTATCTTATTTCACTTAATGCATTTTATTATTTTTAGCATCCATAGTACATTTTTTAGATTATCATCATTATCTTCATTACTTGGAGCTATTTCAAATTATTTTTAAAATTTTGCTTCCACTTATACCTTTTGGTATCATATAGAAATATGATTGATTTTTGAGGCTGGTGAGATGGCTCAATGGATAACATACCTATTGTGGAAGCATCAACACCAGAGTTCATTTTCTGGGAACCCAATTTAGAGTCATAAACTGTGGCAGGATTCTGTAACTTCTGTATGTCTATGGATAAATAGTGAGGCAGAGACAAGGACATTTCTTAGATGGCTGTGAACCAGCTACCCTGGTGAATGCATATATGAACATTGAGAAGCCCTGCCTTAATCATGTGGAAGGTGTGAAACAATACCCAAGGAGGTCTTCTGAATTATATAGATGGCATGACATGTGCACATCAAAATTCACACATATTACCATATGTGCGCACATTAAAGAAATATGAGTAACTATTATGTGATCTTTTATGCTGTAATCTTACTGAGTTTATTAGTTCTGAATTTTGAAAATCTTTAAATTGGTTGTGTTCTTAAAGCTATGCTTCTTGGTCTGTTTATCTCTCCCAGAAGGAAGTGTGTTCTGCCTTCTCATGGCAACAGTCTGCATTTTGTATCAGTGGTCTCTACTTTCTCCAAATATCATTGACCAATTTCCCCTGGCAGCTTATGTTGTGCCTTCCAGCACTGTACTTGCTACCATCTGGGGGCTGGTTACCATTCTGGACCTCACAGGGTCTCTCTGTGCTGTTTGATGTCTTTCTGTGGTTTCTTCAGCAATAGAGCTTACCTTTGGCCTACTCAAGAGCTTTGACAGAAACTTGTCTTATTTTGGGGACCTTGTAGGTCTCTTTGATAAACAGATCAGTGTGGGATGGATCCAATGACTGGGACCAGGAGTTGCAGGTTTCCTCCCCTTCCTTTCACGGTCTCTCTTACTAGAAAATGCTCACTTTTTTCTCAAGAGCTTACTGTATGAAAGTAAGGATTTTATGAGCTGGATTTTCTTCCGCTTCACCAATGTGTCTATTTATATTCCAAAACAGGGTGGCCTATCTGATTGTAATAACCATTGTCATGAAATCAGGCACTATTTTCCCATTAACTTGATGCTCTTTCAGATTCAATTTAGTCATTGCTGTTCCTTTTCCTTTTCATGTAAAGTTTGTAATAAATTTGTCTAGCTACACTCTTTTTTGCCGTTTTTTTTAATTTTAATATATATATTTATTGACCATAATGAGTTACATTATTTAGTGGGCAAACAATGAGTTGTTATCCCCAATTCCCCAATGCCCCCCTCTCCCCACCCCCAATCAGCTAGATATTCTCTTCCGTGGGTCGTCTGGATCAGTCCTTGTGGCAGGGGACCATGGATAGCCTAGTACTCAGCCTGGTTCTCCTGGCCCAAGTGTGTTGTCACTGAGGGGTGTCATGCCTCTGGATAGTCTCCCCCACCATGGCTCTCACAATCTTTCCGCCCCCTCTTCCGCTCAGTTCCCTGAGTCGTGGTGGGTGAGTATTAAGGTTGCTTTAATGTTGTGCACTTAGGGGGCTTTGAGTTGAAAATTGTTGGTTTCTGTCACCCTGGTTTATCCTGTGTTGATGGAATGGCTTTGGCTATGGGTCCCTTTTTCATTCCCTCATTTTCTGCAGGGCTCCATATGGATCCTCCACGGTATGACTGTGGTGGCTCATCTCTTGAGAGAATCTCAGCTATCGGCCTACAGTCTGTTGGTAGGGTTAGATGGGCCAAAACTCTCTTGTTGCATCCTGAAAAATACAAACACAATCTCCATCAGAGTATGAGGTCAGTATAGGGTAACAAATATACACAATTCTGGATTACCTAGATTCTATTTTTAGAGGCGTCCTGATCAATCAGTTCCATAGTGCATCTTTTCTAGGGAGCCCAAGAGTACAGGATCCAGTGCATATCACACTGATTCCCCAGTTCTACTCACGGGTTTCCCCTCACCGAGTGGAATATTTGGCCAAATTGAAAAGCTGTTGAATGTCTCCCCCAGGCCCAGGCTGCTCTATTGCACTAGTGCTCCTTTCTTGGTTTGCTGTTCTGTCCCAGTAGAAGGTGTGGTCAGCCTACTCATGGCCGTAGTCTGTGTTTCATGCCAGTGGTCTCTGTTTACTCCAGCGTCATTGATCAGCTTCCCCTGGTAGCTTGTGCAGTGCCTTCTAGCACTGCATTAACTACCATTTGGGGGCTGGATAACATTTCGGACCTTGAAGGGTCTCTCGATGCTGATCGATGGCATTCTGTGGTTTCTTCAGCAACAGGGTTTTGCCTCAGGCCTAGAGAGGTCATTCAAGAGCTTGACAGAATTCTGTCTTGTTTTTGGAACCCCATGGGTCACTTTGGTCAACAGCTCAGTGAGCGAAGGAACCGCTGGCTGGGACCAGGCGTTGTGAGACTGATCATTCATAGGTTTAGACTCTCCCCTACTACTCACGGCACCTCTTGCCAGTCGACACCCACTACTTGCTCACTAGGTTCCAGTATGCTCGAGAGGATTTTCTGTTTTTGAACCTAATTTGGTTCAGCCTCATGCTTAAGCCATTCCCCTCCCCCCTTCCCTTACCCCTCATTCATAAACTCTCACTTCTTTCTACTAGTCTGCGTAGAGTTTACGGTTATCCTGGTTAAGGACTACATATAAGGGAGAGTATGCGGCGTTTAATTCTCTGTTCTTTTGAGTGTTTACATAGTAATATCTGCTCAAAGTCAGACCATATTTTCCTAAATTTCAGTATCTCATTTTTCCTTTCAGCTGAGTAAAATTCCATCCTGTAAATATACCACAGTTTCGCTGTTCATTCCTCCATGGATGGGCATTTGGGTTAATTCCAATTCTTGGCTATTATGAAATGAGCTGCTATAAATATAGTTGTACAAATATTTTCTGCATCAAGATGTGACATCTTGCAGGTAGATGCCTAGTAGAGGGATAGCTGGGTCCATTCTATGTCCTTTCTGTCTAGGAGTCTCCACACTGATTTCCATAACATTTGAACAAGTTTGCAATCCCACCAGCAGTGAATGAGGGTTCCTTTTTCCCTGCATCCTCACCAGCAACAATTGTTGTTGGTTTTCTTTATGATTGCCATTCTGACTGGGGAAAGGTGGTATGTCATTGTGGTTTTGATTTGCATTTCTCTGATGCTTAAGGATGCTGAGCACTTCCTCAGGTGAGAGAATGCCATTTGTGTTTCCTCCTCTGTGAATTCTCTGTTGAGATCAGTGCCCCATTTTGTGAGGGGGCAGTTTGCTTTTTTGTTATTAATTTTTTTGTGTTCTCTGTAGGTTCTAGAAATTATGCCTCTGTTGTAGCTGGCGAAAATCATCTCCCAGTTTGAAGGGGGTCTATTGACTCTGAGAATGATATTTTTATCTGTATAGAAGCTTTTGAGCCTGATTAGGTTCAATTGGTTAAGTGACTGTTGCAGTTCCTGGGCTACTGGAGATTTGCTCAGGAAGTTGTTCCCTTCTCCTATCTCATGTAGGGTTCCTCCTACTTTTTCTTCCAGGGTGTTTAGGGTTGTATGGTTAATATTGAGGTCTCTGATCTATTTCGAGTTGATCTTTGTGCATGGTGAAAGGAGTGGGTCTATTTTCATTTTTTTACACGTGTTTATCCAATTTGTCCAGCACCATTTGTTGAAGATGCTATCTTTGGCCTATCATACCTTGTTCGCACCCTTGTTAAAGACTAAGAAGCTGAAGTTACTTGCATTAAAGGCTGGGTCTTCAATTCTATTCCACTGGTCAGACTCTCTGTTTTTCTGCCAATACCATGCTGTTATACTTACTATGGCTTTGTAGTATGTTTTAAAGTCAGGTATGGTGATACCTCCTGTATAATTTTATTTTGCTCAGAATAGTTTTAGCTATTCGAGGTCTCTTACCCTTCCAAATAAATTTGGAGATTATTTTTTCAATGTCTTTGAAGAAGGAGGTTGGGATTTTTATTTGCATTGCGTTGAGTCTGTAGATTGCTCTTGGCAGGATTGCCATTTTTGCTATATTGATTCTCCCTATCCATGATCTTGGAATGTCTTTCAATCTTGTCACACCCTCCTCAATTTCACTATTGAGTATTTCAATATTTTCCTTATATAAGTCTTTCACTACCTTGGTTAGTGATATTCCCAGGTATTTTATTTTGTTTGAGGATATAGAGAACGGGACAATTGCTCTGATGTCTTTTTCTGAATGTTTGTCTTCTGTATATAGAAAGGCTACTGATTTTTGTGTGCTAATTTTGTATCCTGCCACTCTGCTGAAAGCATTGATCACCTTCAGGAGATTACTAATGCTGTTCTTTGGGTCTGATATATATATATATAAGATCATGACATCTGCAAAGAGGGATAGTTTGACTTCATCCTTTCTGATTTGTATCTCTTTTATGCTATTCTTCTGTCTTATTGGTTGGGCTAGAACTTCAAGCCCTATGTTAAATAGCAGTGGTGAGAGTGGACATCCCTGTCTTGTTCCTGAGTTAAGCGGGAACTCCTTGAGTCGTTCCCCATTGAGGATGATTTGTGCTTTAGGAGATCTGTATATAGACTTTATCATGTTGAGGTATAGGCCATCTATGCCTATTCTTTCCAGGGTTTTGAAGATGAAGTGATGCTGAATTTTGTCAAAAGCCTTCTCTGCATCAATTGAGATGACCATGTGATTTTTGCTGGTGAGTTTGTTAATGTGTTGTATTATGTTTATCGACTTTTGTATGTTGAACCATCCCTGCATCCCTAGGATGAAGCTGAGTTGGTCAGGGTAAATTATAGTCTTGATGTGGATTTGTATTCAGTTTGCTAGGATATTGTTTAGAATTTTTGCATCCAAGTTCATCAGGGATATGTGTCTGTAGTTTTTCTTTTCTTATTACATCTTTGCCTGGTTTGATAATTAGTGCAATGATAGCTTCATAAAAGGAGTTTGGGAGCCTAACCTCTTTTTCTATGCCCTTGACAAGTTTCAAAAAGGGAGATTTCAGTTCTGTGATGAAGGTTTGGTAGAATACAGCTGAGAAACCATCTGGACCTGGGCTTTTCCAATAGGGGAGTTTCTTGATTACCGATTCAATCTCTGTGATTGTTATCGGATTGTTTAAGATCTTTATCTCCTCTGGTCTGAGCTTTGGAAGTTGGTAGGTATCCAGGACTTTTTCCATCTCTTCCAGGTTCTCTAATTTTGTGGAGTAGAGGTTTTGGAAATATGACCTGATGATTCTTCCAATCTCTTCAGAATCAGTTGTGATTTCACCCTTGTCATTTTTTATTTTGTTAATTTGGGCCTTCTCAGTTTTTTGTTTGATTAAGTTGGACAGGGGTTTGTCAATGTTATTGACTTTTTCAAAGAACCAACTCTTTGATTTGTCTATTTTTTCAATTGTTTTCTTTGTTTCCAAGTCATTAATCTCAGCTCTGATCTTAATTGTTTCCTTGTGGCTCGAGCTCCTAGGGTTGGATATTTCCATCTGTTCTAATGACCTTAGGTGTGAGGATAGTTGGCTGATTTGAGACCTCTCTGTCTTTGTTATGAAGGCATTTAGTGCAATGAATTTCTCCCTTAGGACTGCCTTCATTATGTCCCACAAGTTCTGAAAGGTTGTGTCCTCATTTTCATTTGTTTCTAGGAAGTTCTGGATTTCCTGTCTGATTTCTTGTTTGATCCATTCATTGTTTAGGATCGAATTGTTCAGTCGCCAGTATCTGTTGAAATTTTTAGATCTTCTCTCCTTGTTAATATCGAGCTTTAATGCATTGTGGTCCGATATGATGCAGGGGATTACATTGATCTTTCTGAATTTGCTGAGGGATGATTTATGACCCAGAATATGGTTAATTTTGGAAAAAGTTCCATGCACTGCTGAGAAGAATGTGTAATCTGTGTCCTTGGGGTGGAATGTTCTATAGATGTCTGTTATCCCTAGTTTATCTATGGTGCCATTTAGCAACTTTATTTCTCTGCTTGTCTTTTGCTTGGACGATCTGTCTAGTGATGACAGTGGAATGTTAAAATCTCCTACTATGATGGTGTTGTCATCTATATCTGCTTTGCTTTTGAGTAATATATGCTTAATTAAATGAGGGGTCCTTGCATTTGGTGCATACATATTTACTATAGTAATGTCTTCCTGTTGTATCGTTCCCTTGACGAGTAAGAAGTTACCATCATCATCCTTTTTTATTGCTGTTCATTTAAAGTCTATTTTGTCAGATATTAGTGTAGCTACACCCGCTTTTTTATTATTCCCACATGCATGGAAAATTGTTTTCCACCCTTTTACTCTCAGTAGGTTGCTGTCCTTAGTGATAAGGTGTGTTTCTTGAAGGCAACAGATGGAAGGGTCCATTTTCCTGATCCAACCTGCAATCCTGTGTCTTTTTATAGGAGAGTTGAGTCCATTTACATTCAAAGTTATAACTGTGAGGTTTGCTTTAAAGCCTGCCATGTTGGAGAGAATATGGAGGTTGGTTTCTGAGCTGTTTTGTTATCTTTTTGGTGTTATCTTGCTTGTTCTCTGTTTCGTTACTGAGGTCCGATATTTGTCTCATCTACGTGGGATATCTCGTGAAGTATCTTCTGAAGGTTTGGCTTTGTGTTCAAGTA
>PVHP010054300.1:0-10369 GCA_004024765.1 Zapus hudsonius | reverse complement strand
ATATTTTTTTTTTTTTTTTTTTTTTTGGTTTTTCGAGGTAGGGTCTCACTCTAGCCCAGGCTTATATTATTTGTTTTTTTTTTATTGATGCATGCTTATAAATACCTGTGAGGGTCCATGTGATCTTCAGATTCATGTGTACATTGGACTCTGTCAAACTGTATCAGGCAAGCAGGTATAACCCTCCTTGCTGGTTCCCTTCCCCGGTTCTCCCAAACAGTCGATACTTACACAGCATTTGATGAAAAGATGGTACATTTCTTCTTGTTGGTGTGGATGTCTTTATTAATTAGATTTTTATGTTGTTGTGACAGAAATGGCTTACAGAAGGAAGAACTTGTACTGGCGTATGTCTCAGGGGATAGAGACAGTCCATGGAGGCTGGGAAGGCAGGGTCATCCCATGGCAGCACAAGCCATGGCTGCTGGCTCGACGTACTGCAAGGCAGTCAGGGGGCAGAGAGATCAGGCTGGGTGGGGACAGGGCTAGAGCTCAAGAGCTGCATCTACTGCTTCCAGGGAGATCCAACCTCTGCAATATTCTATAACCTCACAAAACACTGCTATCCCCTCGGGAGCAAGAGCTCGCAAGGGACATTTTACAACCAAATCATAACAACACCTTTCAATAAATGAGCCTTTCGTAAGAGTCGCCATGTCTTTTCTTTTCCCTTCCTACCCTGGTGGCCTTTTCCTCCCTGCTTTCTCAGTGCTACTTATTCATGGATTTGAACAAGAATGGACTGAAATGTAAACTAGTTTAAATTAAACACCAGATTGGATTTCTGCATGTTTGGGGAAATGTTTACTTTCAGTCACTATAATTACATTTCTGGAATAATGACAAGTGAGCAGGGGACATTGCTCTTACCACCCCTTCTTGGTGGTGTAACATATACATGACACTCTTCCCTCAAGCTACACCCCTAGACCCAGTCTCCCGTCTAGCTTCACTGGAGCTTCTCAGTAGTTTCATATGAGTTCTTGTTTCACTTAGATAGACAACAGATTTCTGCTAGGTACTTAGCACATCGTGACTTGTAAAATGTAAGAAAACAGGGCCAGTTCCAAGGGCAAAGCGATACTGGACAGCTCTAGTGAAGATGAATCACCTGGCCCACACGGGTTTTAGAACATCAGATTAGTGCACTGACGACGTGTGCTTCTGGAGGTGACAGAGGTGCTATGTGAGTTGTGGGAAATGAGTTCTTCACTTACTTGAGACTCTGAAAGTCACTTGAATGCTTAAGGCACTGGTTTTTTGGTCTATAAAATGAAAAAAACCACAATACCATCATGATTGATATGAACATGAATTTTAATGTATGAAACCCTTGAGAAATGTTTAGAAGAGAGGCTTTTTATGTAGTCGCTATTTTCACCACTGGAGTCTTAAAGCCATAATTACTAAGTGTGTATGACTACGCTACCAGTGTCCATGTCCTTTCACGATTTTTAAGAAGGTTGTTCCCGAGTTCCAGAGACCCCAAGTCAGAGCTGTAGAAGGTGGTATCTATGACTCTGACGTGTGTGTCACTAGTGTTTTGTGGCTTAAAATATATGTTTCTTAGGTATTCTTTCAATGCATATACAACACACACAGTACAATTTATGTTCTAACTTAAAGACAAACTCTTTAGCATGATGCCTATTAAATATTTTAGACTGCTCATTGCTGAGACCAGGAGGTATCAATCTATCAGAGGTGCACAGTAGAATAATAATTTCTATCTACCTTGTGGCAGGAAAGTCACCTCATTGGGTAGGAAGAACTGAATTGTGAGAATTGCACAGGATTGTCCAACATTTTATAGACCTTTCTGTAATGAAATCTAGAAAGCAATTATCCATTATCACATCTATGCCAGCACTGGGAAAAAATAAGCAATTAAGATTAATGAAATTGTAGGCATTGATTAATCATTCCTTTTGGGGTCATATTTGGTTTTAACCGTGAAGAAGAAATCTACCATCGCCCAATTTAATAAGGGGCTCTTCTCATGCTGGTTTTATTATTATTATTAATTTTTGCACCTGTACTTGTTCCCATCAGCTAACTTCAGCTTCAACTGGCTCATCCCTCAGAGACAATTACATGCAGAAGCACTCAGCTGAATGTACAATTAGCCTATTATCTGCAAACTGCAGTGCGCCGATCATATGTTAATACACAGTTCTGGATGGGTCTCTCTTAATGCTCATCAAGCCTTAAAGGTTAGGAGGGAGTTCAGGAAGTTGCTAACACCATCCCTTTCTCTCCAATTAACTTCAGTTTTAAAATATCCAAAGGGATCTGGAGTATTAATTTCAAAGATATCCTAAGTGAAATGGGGTTTTATAAAGCCAAACACAGATCAAGTTCATCTCCACCTAATTCTAGCCAAACAGAATGATCTAGGAGGTTAAGATCCTAGCTTTTGGACACCCCAGGATATTGGTACTGATTTTTGAACAGAAATGTTTTGATTTAAGAAAATGATCTTTGAGGTTACCACAACAGTCAGTTAAGTAGATCTTTGTTAAACATTTATACATTATACGCCCCTTTTTACAGATGAGTACAGGTTAAAATGTGCCTGTCGTTTTATAAATATAACCCCACAGTTCTAGTTCTTATTTAGTAGCCCTTCTAAACTTTACATTCACCTTGGTGATACTTACTTAACTGGTAGAAGATTCATAGTGTACCAAGTGTCTTAGTCAGTCACACGCCACTGGGATTAATCTCCAAACCAGGCACAGTTTGCAGGAGGAAAGTATTTATTGAAACTACAGATTGAGGGGAAGTTCCGTAACAGCAAAAGAGGCTGGCCCTCTTTCACAGGTCCAAGCAGAGAGAGAAACCCATCACCTACACCACAATGAACAGTAAACAGGCAAGAGAGCCAGAGAGAATTTCTTTCCTTTTATATAGGCTTAGCGTAATGTCTTACAACCCTTCCACAGACTTAATGGCTTCCTGAGTCCCTGGAATTTCCTTCCTGCACTGCCCACACAGGAAAGGATATTTACTTCTAGCTTCTTTGAGCTTCCTTACATCCTGCCCCCTACTGAGAGGATGCCTTCCTGTGAACATCCTCAGAGACCCATCCAAGATTACTTGAAAGATCAAGTTGACAACAAAACTTAACCATCACACCAAGAGTTTGCAAAATATAAAATAAAACCTTTGATTTTTTTCCCCTGCTATTCTCAGTATCCATTCAAATTTATCATCATATTTTTATGTTCCTTATTGGAAATTATATAAACAAGATCCCCTGGTAGTTCTCTACTTATGAAAAATACTTGTGGTTTCCTCTTGAACTATGTTGGATCCAACATTAACCCTAGTTACAGTGATTTTCAGGAACTATATATGTGAATTTTTTTTAACCAACATCTTGTCAAAATAATCACATGAGAAAATAAAAGCTAACTGTGAGAGTGATTAAAATACAGGATTCTAATGTGTCTTCAAATAGTTCTGTTGTGTAGTAAAGTTCTAGGATTCAGGGGCCAGAGAGGTGGCTCAGAGGTTAAGGCACTTTCTTGCAAAGCCTGATGGCCCAGGTTTAATTCCCCAGTACCCACAAAGCAGCACATGCATCAGGAGTTGGTTTGCAATGGCAGGAGGCCCTGGCACACCCATACTCACTCTTTCTGTTTGCCTTTTTCTCTGTGTCTTTCTAATAAATAAATGACAGTATATGAAAAAAAGACCCTCTCTATGACTTAAATTTAGGACCATTTCTTTATCTGAAAGATTTTTTAAGGCTTCAGAATTATTGTTATAATTTCTTCCTTAGGCTAAGAATTCTAATCAGATAAAATATTTTATAATGCATGCTTTAAAATATATGGGTATATTAAACTATTTTTCAGGTAATATTTGTTCAAAATTAGGTAAGGAAAATCTTAGCTTAAGAAGGCTCAGGAGGGCTGAAGAGATAGCTCAGTGGTTACGGTGTTTGCCTGCAAAGCAGAAGGCCCAGAGTTCGATTCCCCAGTGCCCATATAAATCCTGATACACAAGGTGCATGTGTCTGGAGCTTGTAGTGGCTGTAGGCCCTAATATTTCCATATTCTCTCTCTCTCTCTGTCAAATAAATAAAAAAAAATTTTAAAAAAGAAGGCTCAGGAGTTGAAAATTCAGGATAGATGTCTTCTTGTAAAAAAATATAAAAAGGTAAAGACAATGGAAATATTAGCAGAAGAGTGTAGGTCATTTTAGGAACTCCTAAAAATTTCCATAGGTATTAAAAGTGAGGGATGGATGGCAGACAAATGTATGATGCCAAGAAGAAGGAATGCTTAACTTTGCCAGCTTTCCCTAGAAGCTAATAAAAGTAGGGTTGGAACTCACTTCTGGGAACTAAAGTCACAAGCATGAATAAGTACACTGACTTGATTTCCAATCAAGTCAAATAATTAGTGGATTTCATACCTCTTTCTCATATTCTACTCATTGTTGGTTTTGTCCCTCTGTTTACCAGGTTGGGTGTCATTGGACGGCTAATCTCTCCACGTCACTGGACGATGCTAAATCTTCCTACAGGGCTTCAGCCAGGTCGCTTCCCACTAAAATACACATGCAAATTTTAAGACAGCCCTCTCCACCCATGTCTGAAGTCTCACTTAAATGTCACAGGCTTTGCTCTGTCCAGAATAAACTATCTCTTATCTCCTTTGAAAAAAATCAAAGTGTTTGCCATGGTTGGACCCATGTTCCCTTTTCTGGCCTCATCTCATTGCAACTTTGCAGACTTGCTGGTGGTGGATTAATTCTACCAATACTTGCTTTCTCCACAACACTGGTCACATTCTTACCTACTCTCTCCTGCTCTATCTACACTGTATTCAGTTTATGAGGCCAAGGGTAGGATGGGCAAGAGCCATGGCTCTGGGGGCGGTGCTCTGGGTCCATGCGCTGGCTCTGCTCCGTCTTCTTCACTATTTGTCATGAAGTAAAATCTCTTTCAGCCTCTATTTATTTTAAATGAATACCTCCCATCCCTTAGAATGCTGGATTTGGGAGCAGTTTACACAGGCTGATATGTTTAAAACACTTAGAAAAATAAGCAATAGATATCAAGAGTTTGATAAATGACAACTGTCATTATTGTCATTTTGTTACTGTTTTTCACATATAGTATAATCTACTTTTGCCATTTATTTATACTGTAAATATTACCCAAATATTTTTATTACTTCTTTGGTAAGAGTAAATAGCGATGATGTCAGTTTCTCAAGTACTTATATCATTCATCCCCATTACCTTCCTATTCTGAAATAGTCCTGCTTATATTTTCATGTCACATATATACATACATATATATATGCCTTTAATTCCAGCACTTGGGAGGCAGAGGTAGGAGAACTGCTATGAGTTTGAGGCAATCCTGAGACTACATAGTGAATCCCAGGTCATCCTGGGCTAAAGCAAGACTCTACCTAGAAAAACCAAACCAAGAAAATTAGACTCTGTACATAAGAGGAAGCATTAATCTTCTGTTTTCTGAGCCTGGCTTATTTTGCTTTGCATGTTGGTCTCCAGTTTCACCATTCTCTTGAAAATGACACAATTTTGTTCTTCATGAAGGTGACTAAAGCTCCATTCTGCATATATGTACCATATTTTTTATGCATTTTCCTTTTGACAGACAAGCTGATATTACATCCTAGCTATTGTGAATAGGGCCAAAAGAAACCTGGGTGATCAAGTGTGTCAGTAGTGTGCTGGCTTAGATTCCTTCAGGTTATATGCAGCAGTGGGATGCTGGACCAGGTGTTATTTCTGATTTTAAATATCATGGTTCACTGATTTAAACTGTCTCTGTTGCTTGTTAAATATCGCCATGTTTAGAGTTCTGCACAGGACTTATTATCACCGTCTGATTTTTTTCTGTTGCTTTATTAACTTACTATCAACTCATACATAGATATGCAAACTTTATGAAAGAAAGTATCTGTTACAGATATCTTGCTCATTCTGCACATTTCTGACTCTGTATAATCTAGTTTATAGCTGGTTAATAAAAATTTGTAGAGCAAACAAACCATCGACAGTCCCTGCCCAGTGTCTAACACTTAATAAGATTCCACAGATTTGTCCTGATTGAGAAAATGGATCGACTTTATCCTGCGAATGAACCACTGTTCCAAATTTAGCCTTATCAACATAAATTTGGGGTAGAGAGCTCACTGGTACTTCTTGTTAAAAAAAAAAAAAAAAAACTTCTTTTTAAAAGACCACAAACTTTTAAATGCAGTTTTCTCTAGTAGGCTGTTATGCAGGAAAGAGCAAGTGTTTAAGTGAGATCTCTATCATATAAGGCCTTCCAATCCTACTTCTGTGTATTTATCTGCAACAGAGAAGTAAGGGACTTGAATAGATACTAGCAACATGGTCACCAAGATACCTAAGACCTGGACACAATCGATGAATAAAGAGAAATGTGGCCTACGCATGCAGTCAAATTTTATTTAGCTTTAAAAAGGAAACCCTGCTGTATGAAACCATATTGATGAACCTTGACGTTGTTATGCCAGGGAAAATGAGTCACTGAAGAACGATGAATATTGTATGAGTGCTTAAAATAATTGAATTCATAGACTGGTAGTGACAAGTGACTGGGGAGGGGAAGGGAACAAATGAGAACTCAGTAATTCATAACCTAAAGTTTTACTTAGACACCATGACTAAGCTCTAGAGATTTCCATGCAACAGAAGGTTGATGGTTGGCAAAAACTTAAATTTACACTTAAAGTTGTTGAGATTTTATGTTAAATGCTTTTACTACAATAAGATGAATTTGGAAAACAAAGAAGCTCTTTCTACCAAATGTTCTGGCCCAGGACAAGACAGGTGATCCTTTCACGGCTGAGGAAGATGATGATGGCATCCCAAGGGTCTCCAATGACACTGGAGGAAGGAATCATCACTGAAGGAAGGGACAGAGTTACAGATGGAATGATGATTGCTTATTTTTCCAATGTGGGGAAGATGTCACAATCTTCTCGTAATCTTTTTTTAAAGCTTTTTGATAAATTTTATATAAACATACTACAAATTGGTCCTATTTCGATCAGGTTATCTCCTCTTTGTCCCCTCAGTTGAAAACTTTGAAAAACAAAGTTGGAAGATAATTTTAACTAAACATGGCTTACTTTATTTTATGAAAGCATTGACAGATAGCAATGCAGCCACTTCTGTGGCAATGGCACATTTGACTTCAATTTCATAAGATGGAAAAAAAATAGACCTTCCTGGACCTGCTGAGTCCCTGAGCCCCAGGATACCAGCCACCCCACTTCAGTGAATATGACTTTTAGAGTGGAAAGGACGATGGCGATGCTGGAGTCCGAGTCCTCGTGGAAGGGAAGCATCGATGAGGAGGTGAAAGGCGAGGGTCAGAGGACATGACTGCCAGGGTCCAGGCTGCCTCCAGACTTAGAGCAGAACACTCAAATTTGTTTCTGATGAAACTATGAAAAACACAGGCCTTGTGGGACCTGATCCATTTGAGGGTTCCATCTCCTGGCCTGTGGTTCTTTGATTGGAAGCTTCCAGAATCTCTTTCCCGCAGCTGTTTCGTTCACCTTGAAATGCCAAGTTTCTGCTCATTGGGGCCCAAACAGTGGCTCAGAAAAGGGAAGCTGTGGCCATTCTCCAATGACTCACAGTAGCATAACACAGGCCTTTGTGTGACCACCTATCTGAATGCAGAAAGCAGGGACACAGCTGGTGCCAATTATTGGGCGGCATCAGTCCAATATGACTGTGATTTGTATGCCTGACTTTTCCTGCTGTTCTGGAGAAGGACCCCTGGACAGAGGACTCAGAATAATAAAGAGCTGACACAGGTCAGAAGAGAAATTCCAGGGTCTCTGTGAGCACACAGCACTGAGCCAGGGTAGGGTGAGCATCTCTGGTTAGAGAAAGGTCTATCTGAAGACTTCCTTGTCAGTCAAAGAGCAAGATCCTTGAGTTTCTTTCTTTTTTTAAAAAAATATTTTATTTATTCATTTTCAAGCAGAGAGATACAGAAGAGCTAGAGCTAGCTAGATAGATAGATAGAGAAAGAGAGAGAGCACCAAGGCCACCACCTTGTGGTTCTGGCCTATGTGGGTACTGGGGAATTGAACCAGGGGCCTTAGGCACTGGAGGCAAGTGCCTTAACCGCTGAGCCATCTCTCCAGCCCTTGAGTTTCTTGCTGTAATCAGAAAATGATAATTTTGAATAAAAGGTGTGTTCAATTGTGAGCCCACAATGGTCAGGTGCTCTCTTGACCGTCCATCCTTGTCTCCATTTCTTACAGTCACTGTTCCTAATTTGCACAGTCCTCACATTCAAAACGTCATATCCTGAGTTGTAGTCATCAGCCGGGTGGTTTTCCTTTGCAAGCAAAACGGAGTCAGTCAGACTTAGGTTCAAATTCTGGAATTTGTAAACTTAGCTTACTTACTATATCTTATAATGTATCTAACTCCTGTGTTCCTCAGAGAAGATTGAAATATGAGGAAGCATAGAAATTCAGAGTAGAGGCCAATAGTAGACATTCCATCCACCAAGGATTATAAACAATGAAAACTCTAGCGTGTGTTTCAAAAATAGATGTTTTAGAAGGGTTCTCTCATAGCTCATGCCGCTTTTCCTGTTATGTTCACGACTTTACTAGTGGTTTACTAAACTATTCTAGACTCAAATCTTGCTCTAGGTCATAAATATGAGAAAGTGTGCTTCTTATTTTATGTGTATGAATATGTGCATTTCCACATGCTTTATATACACGCATGTGAGGTGTGTGTGTGTGTGTGTGTGTGTGTGTGTGTGTGTGAGGGGTGTGTGCCTGTATGAATGAGTGGGTGCATAAAATGGTTCACAGATGGAGGTCTGTATTAGTCAGGGTTCTCTAGAGGAAACAGAGTTGATAGAATGGATTATAGTAAAAGGGAATTTATTGGGGTAGCTTACGACAGTCCAACAATAGCAGTCTGCAGGCCCACAGGTAAAGGAACCAGTAGCTGTTCAGTCCATGTGGCTGGAGGCCTCAGCAGTCCTAATCCAGCCCAGAAGCTCCCTGGGGAGTGGCTGCTCTTCAGTCCACGATGTGAGGCCGAGGAAACTGGGTTCCGATGTCCAGGAAGGGTAGGAGAGCAGGATGCAAGTGCAAGTCATGAACCAACACCAGCAGCCAGGGGAAGGAAGAAGAAGAAGGCTTTCCCTCCCCCCAAGCTTTCTTGTATCCAGTCTCTTCTGGAAGGCCCACCCACTTGGGGGAAGGGCAACTCTGGAGGAGGGACCTCCTTCTTTGTCAATCCTTTCTTCAGGCTAGCTCAGAAACCTGCCCAAGATCACTGTAGATTAAACAGGTCAAGTTGACAATAAATTTAACCACCACAAGGTCTGAAGACCTTCTGCCTTCCTTCCACCTTGGTTGCCTAGGTTCGGTTTTGCTGGTCCCTATGAGTGCAGGGCTACATGCCCCATGAGCTTTCAGGCCTTCCTCTCACCATCTCCTGTTGCCAGAGGTTTGTTGGGATTATGGACACATAGGTGCACCTCTGCATCCAGCTTTATGTGGGTGTTGGGGAATTGAATTTGGGCTTGATGGCTTTCAAGCAATTTTCTTTAACTATTGATCCATTTCCCAGCATGGCTTATTTTTTTTAAATAAAAGTCTACACAATCCACTTTCTTATCTCCAAAAGCTAATCTGCCTGCCTTTTGAAAACTACATTCCTGTCATATTTTCTCTTGATTCTGCATAAGCTTCTCTGTGTTTAGAGGCCCCCAGGTCCCAATCACATTTCAGCTTGGCACCTATGCAGTGAAGCCTTCAGTTACTTAAGGACCATTGTCCTTGCTTCCAGGTCAGGATTCCCCCTGTATGGTCTTGGAATATTTTATGCCTTTCTTTATTTAAACTTCCATTTTTAACATTTATTTTTGTTAATGAACTTGTGATATTTCCACACATGCATGCAGTGTTCATTAGTCTTTCTCATACGCCACTTCCACTCCTGGTCTACTTCCTACCCCTTGCGTCTTTGCTAGTCTAGAACACTCAGGGAACATTTTATTTCTTCATATGAAAAAGATCACATGATGCTTGTCTTTCTGTGTTTGACTCATTTAGCTCGGTATGATGTCTTTATTTCTGTCCATTTTGCTGCAAAGTATGATATTTCATGTGCTTATGGCTAATACTGCTTTGTGTTTACATGCTAGGGTTTCTTTCTTCATTCAGCCATTGATTCATCTGTCTGATTCCATGTCTTGGCTGCTGTATAGTGGTGGGTAAACATGGTCATGAAATGATACCCTTTGTTCTCTCTTGACTCTCTTATGTTGGACGTATTCCCAGGAGTAGCATAACTAGATCAT
>PVHP010054299.1:0-10487 GCA_004024765.1 Zapus hudsonius | reverse complement strand
TTGGAAGAGAGCAGGCCTGGATGCAGGGATGTTAACACTCTTGTAACAGCGTTTCTTAACTCTTCTTTCTCCACAGTTCTCAACGCATGCTTTTGTTTTTTCTTTGGGCAGGGCCAGGGCTCGACCAAGGGCTTTTTCTGCTCAGCAAGCACTTTACCACCGAGCTACAAGCCCAGCTCAGCAGCTCCTAAGGAGACTTGAAAGTATTTTTTTCCCTAGTCTCCAGTCTTCCATACCCCTGTGAAATGGTGGTGCTACGTTTAGGGACTGCATATGCACTTGTGTTTTCTACAAAGAGCATTTCTTTTCTGCCTTTCCTACTCCAAGAACTCCCAATCCCACTTTGAGGATGTCACCACGCCCACCTGAGCACTCATGACATGACATGATAAGCAATCTATTTGTTAATAAACATCACAACCCTAGCATGGCTTTTACTTTTTTTCCCTTCATGACCATTTCCAAAAACGGGCTTGCTTACTCCTTCCCTCTCTCCCTCCTGTCTTTTCTTTCTTTCTTTTTTTTTGAGGCAGGGTCTTACTCTAGCTCAGGCTGACCTGGAATTCACTGTATAGTCTCAGGGTGGCCTCGGACTCACAGCAATTCTCCTGCCTCTCCCTCCTGAGTGTTGGGATTAAAGGTATGTGCCACCACACTCAGCTGTCTTTCTTTATTTTTAAATATTTGTATTTATTTGGAAGAGAGAAGAAAGGAGGAGGGAGGGGGAGAGAGAGAGACAGAGAGAGAGAGAGAGAGAGAATGGACATTCCGGGGTCTCTTGCCACTGCAAACAAATTCTAGAAGCACAGCCAAATTGTGCAAATGCCAAGCAAGTGCCTTAACCTCTGAGCCATCTCTCCAGTCCCTCTTTTTTCTTTTTCTTTTCTTTTCTTTTTTTGGTTTTTCGAGGTAGGGTCTTGCTCTAGTCCAGGCTGACCTGGAATTCACTATGTAGTCTCAGGGTGGCCTTGAACTCATGGCAATCCTCCTACCTCTGCCTCCCGAGTGCTGGGATTAAAGGTGTGCGCCACCACGCCCGGCTTCTTTCTTCTTTTATTGTCAGCTTTATTTTTTTAGTTTTTCTATAAGGAGCATGTATACTTAAAATGGGAACATTTAAAAAAATACAAGGCTATCTCTCACCTTATAGATTTCTGGAGTCCTGTCAATGGTATGATGGTATGAGGATTGCATGTGGCAAGCAGTCCAAGGCTCCCATCAGGTCTAAGGACTAAGTAGTAGGTCCCCAAATCGTCATTGTTTTCCCTTCTGGGTGCTAAATCATCGCCTTTAAAGCCACAGCTCAATGTCCCTGACTCACCCTTCCATCTGGGAAGGCAATCTATCTGAAGTGGAAACTCCTGTGAAGACTAAAACAGGGATGAAGGTGAATATGGCTCAGAGAATCTGAGTCCTCTCTCTCTGGGCCTTCTGCCAGCTCTTCTGAGTCCCAGTGAGAACCTGCACAGCTCAACACAGCCCCGTGTAGACTCTTGTTGCTTCCTCCCCCTGGGAGGAATGATGCCCATTGCTCTGGCACCTTGGTGCCTAGATGTATTCATTGAGGGCAGTGTGGGTACATGGTAAGCATAAACATTTCCAAGCAACAAATGAAGCTGTTCAGTCTTGAATTTATCAATATCTCTGCAGAAGTTCAACAGGATCTATTGTCACAAAGTTAGCACAAGGCCTAGGTAATGACTCGGTGTGTAAAGATGCTTGCTTGCAAAGCCTGCTGGCCTGGGTTCAATGCTCCAGTATGGACTTTGCAGTGGCAAGAAGTCCTGACATATATAGATGTTTCTTCAGGAAGGGTTTTGCTCTAGCCCAGGCTGACCTGGAATTCTCTATGTAGTCTCTTGGCCATCCTTATCTTCCTACCTCTGTCTGCAGAGTGCTGGGATTAAAGGCATGCACTACCATACCTGGGCATTTCAATTCTCTCTCTCTCTCTCTCTCTCTCTCTCTCTCTCTCTCTCTCTCTCTCTCTCTGCTTGCAAATAAATAAATAAAAATATTTTCGAAAGCCAAAGTTAGCATGAAATAAATTCCTGATGAATTTAAGAACAAGTTTCCCATACAGAAATGTAGAAATGTTATTCTTCCCACAAAGAAAGATTAATAACAGGGAACCCATTTTATTTTCCTTCTTGACTGTGCCTTATTTCTATTGTGGAGGGAGCTAGACCCCAAGTTCCCCAAATAATTTGTTGTATTAACTCATCTCCATACTTATTATCATTTTTTTCAGAAATCAGTTCCCACTTCTGCCCTCTCCAGCAGGTCGGATCCCTGTTAGCTATTCTCAGAATTCATTCTATTCTCCTCTGCTTGGCCCTTATCAAGGTGTAATTATATAGTTATATGCACAATTATTTCGTGAACAGAAGTTAATGAGTACTTACTTATGAACCCAGTGCTGCATTGAAGGCTTTGATCCTGAGTTCATCATCATTCAATCCTCATGACAATGCCGTGAACCAATATTATTATTATTACTATTATTAGTATTAGTATTATTGCTGTCACTTTACTGAAGAGGAAACTGAGATTTGGAAGGGTTAACCAATAAGGTGAAAGCTGTATAACCTGCCAGAAGTAGAGTCAGGATTAAGTTTTAAGGTGCCTGTTTTCAAAACTTGTATAGAAATGTAGAAGCCCTTAGACTTTAGCCCTTAGACCAGGGGCTTCACATCTGTGAGTAATCAATTTTAATGCTTTATAAATGATCCAATCTGTAGGTATAAACTAGAAAGTTGATGGCATGGCTGGTGCTATGGATGCCCATGACATTACTTGGGGGACAAGAGGACTTTCATCACACAGATGCCTCTGGTGTTCCATCAAGAAGTTAGAAACAGGGTTGGGGAGATTGCTCAGTGGTTAAAGGCACTTGCTTGCAAAGCCTGCTGGCCCATGTCTAATTCCCCAGTACCCACACCAAGCCAGATGCACAAAGTGCACAGCTGTCCCCATTGGCCCACAGCTGCTACTGGTCCCAGGGCCTTCGCACCAGCGCACACTCCCTCGGCGTGTGGAGAGCTCACTGTGAGGCCAGACTCCCTTGGAGCTTTGTGATTATGGATACAGACCCAGGAACAGCTTTGGCCTTATTGTTAACTTGTGAAACAGATTCCTCCTAGACAAGAGAGTGTGCTTATTCCAGAGATACCTTATGTCCTTAGAGACCTTTCCTTTGGACCATGACTTGAGACCTTACAGGCTGATGGTGAAGAGAAACACGATTAGAGAGTAGAACTTTCCAAAGATGTCCAGAAAGCAGACCTGCATTTCTGTTGGCTCTCCTCTATGGGGAATGCTTCTCATTCACGGGTCTCTTGGCACATGACCTCATGCCCACCATTCTCTGTACTGCACACGATTTACGCACGTCTGCTTAGTTTAGGCTGCTAATCTCCCCTCCATTTAATATGGACTACATATCATTTGCTTCTGTCTGGAAAGCACTTGCTTTATTTCTGCTTTTCTCTATAGTTTCCTGGCCCACCTGCTTGGCCTCCAGCCTCAGCCACATCGCCTGCTCTATTCTTGAACAACAAGCAAAACAACAACAACAACAAAACCCCTGCAAACTCACTGACCTTTGTGTTACTGAATTACTTCTGCCTGTGATTGTGTCTTCTTACCTAATCCCGTAAGATGCAGGAGAAACGCTGGCCTTCCACGGTCTTCCAAAGAAACAGTGTGGTCAAAGGCATGTAAATGAGAGTAGAGAGAGCTATGGGGAAATATGGTAAGAATTATGAATGTATCAAGTCCAACTCAGGGCCCCATGCTGGCAGCCATCTGTATTGGGAAGTCACAGTGCCCTGCATCTGGTACCCATGCACACATGGGGCACACAGAGCTACACCACTCCTAGGTGACAGGCTTTCTGCCTGGTGTCATAAGCACCGAGCACCTTCCTTCTACAGAAATCGGTCCTCCTACACAAGGGCTTATAAGAAGGAAAATCCATCCCATACATCATCGGCTACAATTGTCCATACTAGGCTGGCAACACTGGATGGCCCAGACGCTTCCATATTTGGTCTCGTTGGTCTAGATTGTATTAATGCTTAAGTTATGTCTTGGGAGTTAACGTGATAAATTTGGAAGTAACATTTACTTACTGGCTTCTTTTATACTACTATTATTGTTATTTTAACATTCAATGATCCCATAGCGGTAATTGAAAGAGTTAATGGAGCTTTACAGAAGTTCTTAACATATTTTTAGCCCTGGAGGAATTTGACCCTGATACAATCACAGTGCTATCATTTTTACAAGTGGGATTTTTTTTCCCTCTTCTTGCATAAATATTACATCAGCTGTAACATCAAAAATTAGCCTCCACCCAAACAGTCTCGCTGTTTTCGTTTTCTTTCTGTTTTCTTTTCCTGCCTCTGTCCGTTTGAAGATATAAATTTTCACCATCTCAGTCATAGTGTGGATGCTGTTTCAAGCACTGCTCCTTCCTCTTGAGATCCTAACAAAAGCATTTTCTTGGGACTATCCCTACTGTTCGCACTGACGCATTTAAAAGCCTGGGTTAATGTCTTTTCAATGACGGCCCCTCACTCAGGTCACATTTGCTAACATAGAGCATATTAACGGTTTCTGACTTAATTTTTATTTAATATTTTTTATTTATTTGAGACATAGAGATGGAGAGAGAGAGACAGAGACAGAGACAGAGACAGAGACAGAGACAGAGACAGAGAATGGGCATGCCAGGGCCTCCTGCCTCTGCAAAGGAGCTCCAGACACATGCACCACTTTCTGCATTTGGCTTTATGTGGGTGCTGAGGAATCAAACCTGGGACATGAAGACTTTGCAAGCAAGTTCCTTTAAGCACTAAGCCTTCTCTCCAGCCCCGATTTCTTTTTAAGCAAGAGCCTTTATCTGCTGAGTCATCTCTCCAGCCCTGATTTTTTTTAATGCTGGTATTAAAGTCAACTCATGTGAAAATATGTGTGTCACACTGGCAGTATACCACCGAATTATTTTTTTTAAATATATATATTTATTGACCATAATTAGTTACAATATTTAGTGGGCAAACAATGAGTTGTTATCTCCAATTCCCCAATGCCCCCCCTCCCCATCCCCAATCAGCTGGATATCCTCCTCCGTGGGCCGTCTGGATCAGTCCTTGTGGCCGGGGACCATGGATAGCCTAGTGCTCAGCCCGGTTCTCCTGGCCCAAGTGTGTTGCTACTGAGGGGTGTCATGCCTCTGGATAGTCTCCCCCACCACGGCTCTCACAATCTTTCCGCCCCCTCTTCCCTGAATTATTTTTTATCCAGGCAGAAGCAATAAACCTACCCACCAGTCAGCTGGTGTGTTTTCATCTCTCCTCATCTCGACCAGCATTAGTTATTATTTTCTATCGAATTTGTCTAATATTAAATAGCAAAGTCTCATTTTTCATTTACATCTCTTTGAAACAAAAGATAAAATAGCTTTTTATGCCCATTCCTTAACCGCACATACCTTGCTATTCTTCGTTCAAATAGATTGGATTCTTTTATCTCTTAGTATCTAGATGTCCATTTTGTTGAACATATTTACTATAATTGTTTTTGACTTTTTATGGATTTCCCCCCCTCACCCCAATTCCATAACTGTTCAGGGCTCCAGAGATCCAATTCTGAAGAACAGATGGCTTAAAGCCTTAACTCAGCCACTGCCTTGCTCTCGGGTATGTGACACAGCCAGCCTGCCGGACAGAGACTCATTACCTCCTCTGGGGTCCGCATTTTACCAGCTTCTTTGCTGTTCTGTCCCCCGTGCCCTCACGTAGGAAGCCCTCACATGTTTACATTCTTGCGTCAGTCTGTCTGCTTCGGGTTTCCCTGGAAGGGTCCCATTGGACTGTCGTTGATACATGTTTTCTGGATCACTAATGATTGTGGCCCCTTGGTACCCAAATGTGTTCCAGATGGGTAGCAAGCCTAGTGCTACCCAGACGGGCCTGGGCCAGCCACTCAGGACACAGGCCCAGGACATGGGTGTCTCCATGCAGAACTAGAGGTTTTCCAGCATAGAGGGGGAAGCTGAAGGAGTTCCTCAAAGCCTGATGAAATGCCCACCGATTCCCCTAAAGGAAAGCTGCTGTTGTTTCTGCCATGGCTAAGAATGCTAAGAAGGCTTTGTCATGGTTTATCTCTTCACAACTCTTCATTTTAATCACTGTCAGGAACTGATGCACATGGTGGCCAGGGAACTCTTTTCCCTCTTGCAGATGAGTGCGGAGACCCAAGAAGACGTGGCCTGAATCCTGCTTCTCTGCCTTTCCCTCCATTGTTGGAGATGTGGACTGCTGGCTCCCATGCCGGGCACACCCCATCTGGTTATGCCTTCCTCAAGCTCTAGTGATGGCCAACATCCCGCCCCCCAGCTTTCATCTTCTCCTCTATCACATAAGAGCACTGACATCATCCTCAGAGGGTGAGTCCTGGTGTTCAGACCAGACCATAGATGACAACCTTGAAATACTCTACCTGGCTGGTCTCTATTCCTTCTTGAGTTGTTTTTCCAAATCCGTTGCTTCCCAGATGTGTGCTTGGGGGGGGGGTCAAGCTGCTTCCTAACCCTGCCCCTCAGTTTTCTAGTCGTGGAAAATGACCCAAGGCTGTTGTGAGTACCAGCTGGCATATGCAAATTGCTCAAGAGAATACCTAGGCATTGAGTAGGTGCTCAATATGCATTACAGATTATAATTATGATTCTTTTTATTTTATTTATTTGGAGAGAGAGAGAGAATGGGCACACCAGGGCAAATGTACTGGTTCTCTCTTGGAACGCAAATGCTTCACTAGTCATCAAGCTCTGTAAATTAAAAACCAGAGAAATTGGGGCTGGGGAGATGGCTCAGTGGTTAAGGCACTTCCCTGCAAAGTACTGAGGAATCGAACTCAGGTTGTTAGGCTTTGCAGAGAAGCCCCATTTGAGTTCCAGGAGAGAACCAGTCCATTTGCCACTCATTGTAAATGTGTGACTTGTCCGAGCCTCAGTTTCTTCGTTTGTATTATTTTTATTTACGTGGCTGGAGATTGGCCCCAGGATCACATGCTCTACCTGTGAGCTACACCCCAGCCCTAGTTTCCTGATCTCTAAGATGGATATAATGTCTCCAATCTGGTGAGGTTTGTGAGGGTTAGAACAAGGGTTGTGAGGGACGAGCCTCTTCCAGGACGGCAGTCCTTTCCCATTCATTTAGTCAAAAATATCAGTGGATTTTTCTTAGAACTCAATGAAACAGACTGTAAGTTGAATCGGAAGAATAGCAAGAGATTTGATGATTCTTGTTAGATTGAAAAAAATGTGTCTGGAAGCCGGGCGTGGTGAGCACGCCTTTAATCCCAACACTCAGGAGGTAGAGGTAGGAGGATTGCCCTGAGTTCAAGGCCACCCTGAGACTACATAGTGAATTCCAGGTCAGCCTGGACTAGAGCGAGACCCTTCCTGGAAAAACAAACAAACAAAAAAAGTATTTTATGTGATAGTTATGAAAACGGTACAGGATTTGAACAACCATACCCAGTATATAAATAAAATAGAACTTCTGAAATCTGGCTTC
This sequence comes from Zapus hudsonius, assembly GCA_004024765.1. Classification (NCBI taxonomy): domain Eukaryota; kingdom Metazoa; phylum Chordata; class Mammalia; order Rodentia; family Dipodidae; genus Zapus; species Zapus hudsonius. The sequence continues at coordinate 2,901 of PVHP010054299.1, read as the reverse complement.
GGAAACCCACCCATGAGAAGGAAGACCCCATAACAGTAGGCAAGACATGGACTTAATCAGCAAAAAGCTCTGGGAAAACTGGAGAGAGAGAGAGAGAGAGAGAGAGAGAGAGAGAGAGAGAGAGAGAGAGAGAGAAGAGAGGGAGATCACCACCTTATGCCACACTTTAAAATAAACTCCAGATGGATTATAGAGTTAAAATTTAATAAACACTGTCTATAGGTTAAAAAAGCTAGAAGCTATTATTTATAATAGAATATGTATGTATGCTTACTTGCTTTTTATGCTAAATATACCTGGATTATTCTCATAAGAATTGGCAATTGCTTCCTTAAGATAAAGACAATATAAGACTCAATACATAAAATTACAACTAAGGACTAGAAGTAGTTAATAATAGAGCAATTTCTTTGCATGCATGAGGTCCTGAGTTCAATTTCTGGTATGTAAAATATTATAAAACTGAATGTGATTGTGTAAAATTCCGAACTACATTTTTTTTTTTACTTTACAGTTTGTATGGTTAAAAAAAAATGAGAGAGATTAAAAAAAAAAAAGGAATGAGGAACATGATAAAAACAGTATAAAAACTGCCCAACCTCTGAGGCCTCTCCTGTCTTCAGCTGCTCCCCTGTCCCCTTCCCTGTCCCCTCCCCTGTCCCCTCCCCAGTCCCACACTCTTTTGAACATCAGAGGCTTCCACCAGAGACTAGGCTCTGCTTTTCTGCACATGACACCCTCTGACATTCAAACACATTGTTCTCTCGGCTGCCCTTCATCTCGAATTCCTGGCTAAACCTAGATTCCTCCTCACTTCCTTCTGCACCCAGGCACTTTTGTGGGGGCAAAAAGTGCTGTGTGCACGGAGGTTGTCAAGAAAAAAAATTTATAATCTGAGTAAAAAAGGTAACAACAAATTATACTATGGGATATTTACACGATGGAATACTATTCAGCTCAAAGGAAAAATGACATATCAAAATTTAGAGAAAAAATGGTCTGACTTGGAGCAGATCTTACTAAGTGATCTCTCAAAAGAACAGAGCCAAACACGGCATATTCTCCCTCATATGCAGCCTTTAACCAGGCTAACCATAAACTCTAAGCAGACTAGTAGAAAGAAGTGAGAGGTTATGAATGAGGAGTAAGGGATGGGGGAGGGGAATGGTTTAAGCATGAGGTTAAACCATATTATGTTCAAAAACATAAAATCCTCACGAGCATACTGTAACCTATGAGAAAGTAGTGGGCATCGTCTGGCAAGAGGGGCCGTGAATAGAAGGGGAGAGTCTAAGCCTGTGAAAAATTGATCAGTCTGGCAACTCCTGGTCCCAGTCACCGGCTCCTTCCCTCACTGAGCTGTTGACCAAAGTGACCCACGAGGTCCCAAAAACAAGACAGGATTCTGTCAAAGCTCTTGAATGCCCTCCCCAGGCCTGAGGCAGGATTCTGTTGAAGAAACTAAAGAAAACCATCTATCAGCATCGAGAGACCCTGTGAGGTCCAGAATGGTAACCAGCCCCCAGATGGTAGCTAGTGCAGTGCTGGAAGGTACTGTATAAGCTGCCAGGGGAAGCCGGTCAATGACAGCTGGAGTAAACAGAGACCACTGGCATGAAACAGTCTGCTGCCATGAGTAGGCTGACCACACTTCCTACTGGGAGAGAACAGTGAACCAGGAAAGGAGCCCTTGTGCAATGGAAAAGTCAAAGCCTGGGGGAGGCATTCAACAGCTATTAAATTCACCCAAATAATCCACTCAGTGAGGGGGAGCCTTTAACTGGAACTGGGGACTTAAGGCGATATGCACTGGGAGTCAGACTCTTGGGCCCCCAAGAAGGAGAGGCTACTAAAAATAGAATCTAGCTAATTCAGAAATGTATTCAGAAATGTAACCTATACTGATCTCACTCTCCAATGAAGATTCTGTTTGTATCTTTCAGAATGCAGCAAGAGAGCTGTGGCTCATCCAACCCTACCAATGAACCACAGGCCAATAGCTGACATCCTGGCAAAAGATGAGCCACCCCAGACCTACCGTGGAGGATCCATATGGAACCCCGCAGAGAATGATGGAATGAACAAGTGACCCATTGTCACAGCCAGTCAGTCAACACAGGATAAGCCAGTGAGACAGACACCAATGATTTTCGACACAACCTAAAGGAGAAGTAGAGAGACCCCTAAGTTCTCAACAATAAAGCAGCCTTAATACTCACCTACCACGACTCAGGGAACTGAGCGGAAGAAGGGGCGAAAAGATTGTGAGAGCCTTGGTGGGGGAGAATATCCAGAGTCACGGCCCCCCTCAGTAACAACATACTAGGGCCGGTGGAACTGGGCTGACTCCTAGGCTGTCCATGGTCCCCAGCCCCAAGGACTGATCCAGACTGCCCACAGAGGAGGATATCCAGCTGATTGGGGATGGGGAAGAGGGGCATTGGGGAACTGGGGATAACAACTCCTTGTTTGCCCATTAAATAATGTAACTCATTATGGACAATAAAAAAAAGAGGTGGAAGGAATGGGGGGAGGGGAGGGAGGGGAACTTATACAATAAGCAAATAAATAATAAATTGAACTCGTAAAGTTCTTACTTTAATGCAGTTAGCTCGTAAAGAAGAAATGGGTATCTCCTGGTAAGAGGGGCTGTGAATGGAAGGGGAGGAAGCCTAACCCCATGAAAAATAGATCAGACCTGCAACTCCCTGTCCCAGTCATTGATCCTTCCCACACTGAGCTGTTGATCAAAGTGACCTACAAGGTCCCCAAAACAAGACAGGATACTGTCGAAGCTCTTGAGTACCCACCCCAGGCCAAAGGTAAGATCCTATTGCTGAAGAAACCACAGAAAGTCATCAAACAATATTCAGAGTCCCTGAGAGATCCAGAATGGTAACC
>PVHP010054298.1:0-10471 GCA_004024765.1 Zapus hudsonius | reverse complement strand
TCTCTCTCTCTCTCTCTCTCTCTCTCTCTCTCTCTCTCATAAATAAATAATTTTTTAAATTACCTACCACCTTCTTGTCATGTGACTCTGGGCAAGAAAACTAACATTAACCGATACCTCAAATAGATAACAATGTACACATTTTACTGATTCAACTGAAATAACACAAAATCTATCCCATCGCTTGATACACTGAAAGGGTTTGGCAGAGTAGGGCAACAATAATTAATATCTCCTTAATCTTTATATTTATATTGGCCCTACATCTCCAATCTGTCTTATTCTCTATTTGCCCTCCTTGCTGAAATACTTAATGTGTAGAGGAGATTTTTTTTTCAATTGGCTCTGTTACACTATGCAGAGAAAAATCATATATTTTCAAGCAGAGAGAGAGAAAGAGAGAGAGAGAGAGAGATAGTACACCAAGGCCACACCTTGTGGGTCCGGCTTTTGTGGGTACTGGGGAATTGAACCCTGGGCCTTAGGCACTAGAGGCAAGTGCCTTAACCTCTGAGCCATCTCTCCAACCCTCACCAGGGCATTTGGGAAGACTGGAAGTAATGCTGAGTGGGGTGGAGGGAGGAGATGCACCAGGCTAGGTGACTGGCTTCTCATCTCCCTGAAAACCGAGGACCACCACCTAAGCACGCTGTGTTCTAGGGATGCACCTGCCAGCAATGGTTCTCACGGGCCATTGCACAATTCCCATGAACACCCAGCAACAGCACTGGGTGTTGCACTGGAGGGTGCCTTCCCTGGGGGTGTCATGGGTACTTGATGTATGTGCCTTTAGTTACTCTAGGGAGTCTCTGACCCGCTGGGACAGGACCATGGTGATTTGAATACCTGCCTTTGGGATCAAGCCGTGATGCCCAACCAGGGAACAGAGAAAACATCCTTATGAAGATGTGTGACCTTGGCTGGAACAGATCCGTGTATCTTCCAAATGCCTTGTATCACGGAAAACATGTTGGGTTCCAATGACACATTTTTCTCTCTTTAAGGAAGATGTTAAAATCATATTTTTAAAAACAATTTATTTATTTATTCATTAGAGAGAGTGAAAGAGGCAGCTAGAGAGAGAATAGATGCACCAGGGCTTCTAGCCACTGCAAACAAATTCTACCATGTGCATCTGGCTTTATGAGGCTTCTTTGCTCTCCAAGCAAACTCCTTCGTTGCTGACCCATCTCTTCAGGCCCATATATTTTTTTGTAAAACAAAATTTAATATCTTTTCTTTCAGGGAAAAAGGAGTTATTCACAGTCTTCTTCCAGTGAGAGCCGTGGTGGGGGAGAGTATCCAGAGGCATGGCCAGGAGAACCTGGCTGAATACTAGGCTATCCATGGTCCCCTGTCACAAGGACTGATCCAGACGACCCAGGGAGGAGGTTATCCAGCGGAATGGGGAGGGGAATTGGGGATAACAACTCATTGTTTGCCCACTAAATGTTGTAACTCATTATGGACAATAAAAAAACAAATAAAATTTTTCTTAAAAATGTTATTTAATTTATTAATGTTTTATTTATTACTGAACACTGTTCCTTAAAGTTTTATTATTAAGTCTGTTTAATTTATTTATTACTAAAGTCAATTTATTAAAGTTTATAAGCTGTTGTTAAAGTCTATTTTTGGTTTTTGTTGTTGTTGCTGTTGTTTTTATTTTTCAAGGTAGGGTCTCACTCTAGCCAAGGCTGACCTGGAATTCACTCTGTAGTCTCAGGGTGGCCTTGAACTCATGGCGATCCTCCTACCTCTGCCTCTTGAATGCTGGGATTAAAGGCATGTGCCAACAAGTCCTGCTGTGTTTTGTTGTTGTTTTGTTTTGTTTTATCAAGGTAGAGTCTTGTTCTAGCCCAGGCTGACCTGGAATTCACTGAATTCTCAGGCTGGCCTCAAATTCACCGAGTCCCCTATCTCTGCCTCCAGAGTGCTGGGATTAAAGGCGTGGGGTCCCACATCTGGCTTTCCATTTCTGTTTTTAAGGGCTCTGGCTATGACAGGGTCGGAGGGGGCTTCATTTGAAGGAGAACTGAGGACCATAAATAGAAGGAGTGGAAACAGAGAACTTGACTCTCCTTGTGCTTCTACTAGACTGTCACTGATGTGACTTTCCATGCTCGGATGTGTTATATATTATGCTGTCATTATTGTGCATTTCTTTGCTGAGTATCAAAGCATTATTACACCTGTGTTGGCATCTCATCTATTTAAGGGAAACAAGTGATTACCCGTTGCCAAGGAGACCAATAAGACCTGTGTCAGCAAAACCTGCAGAATTTCTCCTTGGATGATAACAAGTGGATTGATTCTTTGTTTGCAATTAAGCTATAAACGACCTCATTGTCTGAAGAATAAAAAAAAACCCTTTTCCCTCCCATAAACAATACCCCAGGTAGGATTCAATGGAAAAACCTACGATTTAAAAATAAACACATAATAAATAATACATACACACTATTGATCAAAAATGTTTTGGAAAGTAATACAAACCATTTTCCTAGAAAGAAAAGTTACTTCTTAGAAATTTGCAAGTTTTTATCTCCATTTGATAATCACAGAGCCAAAATGTGTTCTGTATATTTCTGAAAAAAAGAAAAAAAGACAGGACTCAAGGATATGGAATTGAATCGCATCTTTCACCAGAAGTCGTGCTATACAAGAAAGCATTGTGGTGTTTCGGGTACGACAGATATAGTTCCCAACAGGAATCTTGTCTATATAGCTTAGCTTCTCATATATTCTCTTTTTAGCTTATTAAAGAAAAAATACACAGTACTAATAATGTGATCATTCACTGAGACAGCATATGAAAGTTGCCTAAAATAGTTATGTTACTGAATAAATATGTTACTGAATAAATTTAAGTTCTCCATTCATTGAACTCAAGTATTTATGGAAGAGTTACCTTCACTCAAGGATAAAAATCTTGCTAAGGCAGGCCCCAGTTATAATGATATCAGTGGACCAGTGGGTATTTCTGATGCATCAAAAATATAAGTGCCATAAGGTGTTTATAATACAATCATGGTCAACTTTTAGAAAAAGTTGATTTGAGTTATATGTGTGATTTTGATAATCCCCAGGTAATGAGTCCCCTATTCTCAATGGTTTAACTTTTTTTCTGAAATGTCAATATATATATATATATATATATATATATATATATATATATATATATATATATATATATATATATGTACACATATATAGTCCTCATGGGCAAGTGACTGGCCTCTCCCCTGGATCGTTGCATCTTCCAATGCCACCCTTTTCTGTAAAGATTTAATTAATCTTCAATGTAGTGTAACGGTGGAGCTGGGGATTAGAATTTAGATAATACCCAGCAATTTCCAATGTACCTCGGAACTTAAGGAGTACCCGAGTTCTTGTCTATAAAGTTAAAGAATTAAAATTATAGACCACCAGAGGAGAAGGTATAGTGGAAGTCTTTAAGAGAAAATGGGGAGTTACAGAGATCTCCAGCCACCAGTGTGGAGAGAACATGTGGGAGAGGTTTTAACAAAATCTATGCTGTTCAGCTAAGAAAGCAGGAAAAGAAAAGATAACAGAGGGCTCCCATCATGAGGAAAAGGTTCATGTGGGAAGATCTTGAGCCCTCCCTCACCCCTGCCATTGGCTGGGGTGGGGGAAGGCCTTACCTTTCTAAAGCCTGGAAATTTAGAAGTCCTTCTCCTAGGGAGCCATGTGGAGGGAACAGAGGCTGGACTTTGTTTCAGTGACTTTTAAAACCTGGGACAGGTAAGTCAGAGAGACAGCTGGTTAGTCCATACCTGACCAATCAGTTTTAGCATCTAGGTTTGAGCTCTAGCTAGATACCTCCCACTCAGGGGAGGGGAGGCAGGCCTGAAATCTGTCACAACCCCACCTCAGAAGAAATAATCCAAACTGCTGTTAGGGTATTGGAGTGTAGAAGTGAAAAAAATCTCCAGAAAAAAGTACATACATATTTAAGAAAAAAAAATCAAACAAGAATACTGTTCTGGTCAGCCACACACTACTGGGATGAATCTCCAAACCAGGCACAATTTATGGGAGGAAAGGATTTATTTGTAGCTATAGATACAGGGTAAGTTCCCAAATGCAAAAGAGGCTGCTCCCCTTTCACAGGTCCAAGCAGAGAGAGAAACCCATCACCAACACCATACACATAGAACAGCAAACAGGCATGAGAACCAAAGAAACTTTCTTCTCCTTTATGTAGGTTTAGGTTGGGGTCTTACAACCCTTCCCCAGACTTAATGACTTCCTGAGTCTCTGGAATTTCCTTTCTGCATGGCCCACACAGGAAAGGATGTTTATTTCTAGCTCTCCTGAGCTTCCTTATATCCTGCCCCCTACTGAAAGGCTGCCTTCCTGTAAATATCCTCAGAGACCCACCAAAGATAATTAAAAAGATCCAAGTTGACAACAAAACTTAACCATCACAAATACCCACAAGAATACCATTTTGATCATGTAGGAGGCAGGGCAAAGCTCCAGCTGGGGAGGGGTTAAGGAAAGCTTGGCATCATTGGGTAGGGTCTCTCTCCTGAATTCCCACAGTAGCAGACAGCATGTAAAGTCATACTAAAGAATCCCCAAGGCCCGAGCTGGAAAACTGATGTGACTCACTGCTTACATTCTATTGGGTAGAAATCAATGACGTAGCCACCCCCACCTGCATGGTGGGCTGCGACGTGCCAGCTAACTGTGAGCCCAGGATAAAGAACACGACTGAAGAGCAATAGGGTGTCTTCTGCCGGATGCAAAACTCAGCAGAAATGCAGAGAAGGTGCCCCAATATGCAGCCTTGGGGGACTGGTAAAAGGTGGGAGAGAAAACTGTCTGGAAGACATAATTGAATTTTGTGAAAGATGAGTCGTCATGATGTAACTGACATCAAGAGTGTGGGAAAAGAACATTTGGAGCAGAGTCAGCAATAAAATGTAGATTCAATAAAAGAATGAATAAATAACACAATGTGTGCAGAGTACTGTGAGTGGATCAGTAATGTATGGGCTGGAGTATGATCAGGGTGAAGGTGGCCAGTATATTACTGTCACCAATAATAGCTCAGACGTATTACCACTTCCTACACGTTGACCCTGTTCTGAGAGATGATAGATAGGTATATTGATAGATAGATAGATAGATAGATAGATAGATAGATAGATAGATAGATAGATAGATAGATAGATGATACATAGATAGAGATAGATAGGTAGATAGATAAACAGACAGATAGATGATAGATGATAGATAGATAGATAGATAGATAGATAGATAGATAGATAGATAGATGATAGATGATTGAATGAATAATTGATTGATTGATAGATGATAAATAGATAAAAAGATGGTTGATTGATTGATTGATATAGATAGATGATAGATAAATAGATGATAGACAGACAGACAGATGATAGATAGATGATACACACATATATATTAACATATTAAATGTTTTGCATCTTCTAGTAATTCTATGAGTCCAGTAAGTATCAAGAAATCAAACAACAGCAAATGTTGGTGAATATATGTCAATAATTTAAGGCACTTCCCAAACTTTATTTGAGTCAACTTTATAACAGAAGTTGGAAAATGGTGACTGTCTCCTTCAGAGTAAAGTCTCACTGCATACTTGGAGATGTCCTTAGCATTCAGTGCTGGGCTGCCTTATAACTCACTTTCTCTTGATGAATTCTTTCAATGTGTTAGACTAACAAATCATTAGTTTTACTAATTATGAATTTATTTGCATATGATACTTCTAAATGGCTAGAAATAAACATTTGATTATACAATTAAGTTGCCATTAACAACCATAATTACTTTAGATTTTGAACACTTGAGAATTATATACAGATATGTATATATAGATAGATAGATAGATATAGATATAGATATAGATATAGATATAGATATAGATATAGATATAGATATAGATATAGATATAGATATAGATATAGATATAGATATAGATATAGATATAGATATAGATATATACCTGGGTCATATGTTAGGTCTGTTTTTAAATTTTGAGAAATATTTACACTGACTTGAATAACATATTTGATTTCATGTCCACCAGCAGTCCATAAGGCTTCCCCTTTCCCCATATCTTCACCAACATTTCTTGTTGTTTGATTTATGGGTGGTCCCCCTTTGACAGGCATGAGAAAGAATGTTAATGTAGTTTTAATCTGATTTTCCTGATAGCTAAGGATATTGAGCACTTTTAAAAAATAACATTTCCTGGCCATTTGTGTTTTTTTTTCTTTTGAGAATGTTTTTTAAAAAATTAATTAGCCAATTTATTGGTGGTTTGGGTTGTTGTCCATGTTTCACTTCTCTTGTTTATGTTTTCAAAATATGTCCTTCCTGAAGTGTAGCTGACAGGATCCTCAATTCTGAAGACTGGTTTTTTTTTTTCACATATGTTTCTGCACAGCAGAGGAATATGTTTGGGGTCTCCATCTGGCAATGCTGTTTGGAAAGATTCTAAAAGCTTTATGAGTCTAACTGGAACAAATATGGTAGTGGGCACTGAGGGTAGGTTTGGAGATCCCTCTGACTTCTGTTTTTGAAAAATAATTTTATTGGGCTGGAGCAATGGCTCATAAGTTAAGACACTTTGATGCAAAGCCTAATGACTCAGGTTTGATTCCCCAGTACCCACATAAAGCCAGATGTACAAAGTGGCGTGTACATCTGTAGTTCCTTTGCAGAGGCTGGAGGTTCTGATGTGCGCTTTTCTTTCTTTCTTTCTTTCTTTCTTTCTTTCTTTCTTTCTTTCTTTCTTTCTTTCTTTCTTTCTTTCTTTCTTTCTTCCTTCCTTCCTTTCTTTCTTTCCTTCTTCCTTCCTTCCTTCCTTCCTTCCTTCCTTTCTTTCTTCTTTTCTCTTTCTTCCCTTCTCTATTGCTGTCTGTGCTTGCAAATAAATAAATAAATAATATCTATATTATTTATTTAATATTATTTATATATAATATATTACACATAATATTTACATTATTTATATTTTTGTATTACTTATTTAATATTATTTATATATAATATTATAATACACATAATATTTATATTATGTATTTATGTATAATATATTACAAATAATATTTACATTATTTATATGACTTATTTTATATTATTTATATGTAATATTATATATTACACATAATATTTATAATATTTATTTAATATTATTTATTTATTTGCAAGCAGAGAGACAGAGGAAAGAAAGAGAAAGAGACAGAAAGAAAATGGGTGGGTGCGCCAAAGCCCATAGCCACTGCACAAGAACTCCAGACACATGTGCCACTTTGTGCATCTGGCTTTACATGGGTGCTGGGGGATCAAACCTGAGCCGTGAGGTTTTGCAAGCAAGTGCCTTAATGCCAAGCTCTCTCTGCAGCCCCCTACCCACTTCTTGTCTCACTCTGTGCTCCATGATGTGAGCAACGTCTTCCATGGCTCCCTCTGCCATGAGCTGATCTCCTCTAAGCCTTCCCTGCTAAGACAGAGGGAAATACTCTGACATATTTGAGTTAAATTTTCTCTCCTCCCTTAAATGGCTTCTGTCAGGCATGTTATCACAGGGAAACAAAGGAACAGACACAGTGCATACAGATGGAACAAGAGAGCTGTGACATTTACCGAGTTCCTTGTGATATCATGTGACAACATCATCATTCTTTTGTGTGACCCTAGGCCACATCAAATAGGCCATATCTCATGAATGAAGAAGACAAGCCTTTAGTAATATAAAAGTCTTGCTGTCACAAAATTTGCATCTTTCAAACATGTTAGAATCAAACTAGAATACAGAAAAACCAAGTTAGGAAGTTGCCAAACACAATAAAGGACTTACTTGTAATAAAACCAATTATTAGAGGACTGGAAAGATGGCATAGTGGTTAAGGTGCTTGCCTGCAAAGCCCTAAGGACCTGGGTTTGATTCCCCAGTGCCCACATAAAGCCAGACTCACAAAGAGGTACATGCATCTGGAGTTTGTTCACAGAGGTTAGATGCCCACATGTACCCATTCTCTCTCTCTCTCTCTCTCTCTCTCTCTCTCTCTCTCTCTCTGCTTGCAAAGATAAATAAAATAAAAACATACATCAAACTTGCAGAAAAGTCAAAGTACAGCCTAATTAATACCTGGTCACATACTGAGAAACTGGCAGACGTGAAAATCAAGCCTTAAGTTAATAACCTAACCCCACACCTGGATAACCTAGAAAAGGAGCAAAATAATTTCAAAGCAGTCAGGAAAAGGGAAGTTATAAAGACAATAACCCAGGGCTGGAGAGATGGCTCAGATGTTAACGTCCTGGCCTGAAAAGCCTATCGACCTGGGTTCGATTCCCCAGTACCCATGTACAGACAAGGTGGTGCATGCATCTGGAGTTCATTTGCAGTGGCTGGAGGCCCTGGTGCGTCCATTTTCTCTCTCTCTCTCTCCCCACCCCTCTATCTTCTCTCTGTTCCTCTCTGCTTGCAAACAAAATAAAATAATTAATTTTTAAAAAGATAATGACCCAAACCAACAAAACAGCACACAGTAAAATGAGAGAGAAAATCAATAGGGCAGGAATCTGGTTCCAGAAAATGTCAGTAAAACTGTCATGCATTTAGCAAAACTGAAAAGTTTAAAAAAGAGAAAGCAGAAATTAGCAACACTAAGAAGCGAAGGAGAATATTACGGCAGCCATAGACATCAAAAGGATCGTGAAAGAACATTACCAGGATCCTGAACTCTCAAATTTGACAGCTGCGCACAGTGGATAAATTTCTCAAGAAACAAAACCATCAAAATTCATAACCTGAAACAGGTAATGTAAAATCCCCTTTAACGACAAAGGAAGTGAAACTTGTAATGTGCAAACTGTCAAAAAAGGAAACCTACAAATCTGAATGGTTTCTTCTAAATGAAGACCAAATGTTGAATTAACAACAGCTCTTCCTAATCTATTCCAGAAAGTTCCAACAAAGTAGTACCTCCCATGAAGGCACACGGGTCTCCATTTGCTGTCATTTTAAAATAAATAAATTTAATAAATAAATTAGTAAATTTCATCAATTAAATAAATCAGTTTAATAATTTAATAAATAAAAAATTTTTAATAGCAACTTTTGTACACATTTGGGAGAAATCAAAATGTGATGAATTTTCATTACAATGTTCTCAACATTGTAGGAAGCAAGCGACATATCTCTTGAGTAGACAAACTCAGCCTCAGGACATTTCGTTAGAAAAAGCTTTTCCTTTGCTAAGTATGTTATCTGTTGAATGGACTTGGACAACATTTATATTTATTCTGTTTTCAAACATAGCGAATGACAAGCTGATTCTAGGTTATATGTGAGAAAAAAGTCAAATATCTTCATTGACAAGCTGAGCTTCGTGGCACACGACTTCAATTCCAGCACTCAGGAGGCAGAGGTCGGAGGATCATTGTGAGTTCAAGGCCACCCTGAGAATACATAGTGAGTTCTAGGTCAGCCTGGGTTAGAGCAAGACCCTACCTCAAAACAAAAACAAAACAACAACAAAAAAAACTACTTCATTTACATTAACTGAAGCTTCAAAAGAAATCATACTTGAAATCAAGAATATGATTTCAACTGCTTATTGAATCAAACCACTTAAGAGCTATGGGTCATAGCTTTATTTCAGTCTTTATTTTTTGTTTTGATTTCACTATTTTGATAGTCTTGTAAACATCTTCAAAATCAGTTCTACATGACAAGGAGCTAACGTTTATTTTCAAACTTCTTTTGTTTACTCACAATAAATTGTGGTTGTGACCACTGGATCAGGGGACATATCCAGCGTTATAGATTAATAAAGAGAATGATAGAAATAATTTCAAGTGTTTATTTGCTGATAAATGCCTGAAGTACAGTGGCTTCTATGTTTAATTGAAAGCCGGTATCTTTGATTGATTTAAAATTGCTTCCATAGAGAAAGCAGAAAAATTATAAGAGCCGTGGTGAGAGAGATTACCCAGAGTCCTTACCCCCCTCAACTACAATTCATAAAGGGGGGCAAACTTGTTGCTTCCTGTGTTATCCATAACCCCTTGCCACATGGATTGATCCAGTGTGCCCCCCTGAGGAGGATACCCAGGGGATTGGGGACAAGGGGGAGGGACAATATTTACTCAATCAATGTATCTAATTTTGGGCAATAAAGATAAAAATAAAATAAAATAAAAAATAAAATTGCTTCTGAAGAATCCATTTTGTAAAGCTGACTCCATTTTGTAAAGCTGACTCCACTTTTGTAAGAGTGACCAAATATGGAAAAATACAGAGAATCCTCCCATGACTCACTCCCCCTCCCCTTCTGAAAAGGCCTTGGTCATAAATTCCAGGAAATGAGTAAAGCTGAACACTCCATATAAGGTAACCTGTGGCTGCTCCTAGAATGTGGGCTGACCCTGGAATGAGGTGTAAGATGCA
>PVHP010054297.1:0-10496 GCA_004024765.1 Zapus hudsonius | reverse complement strand
AAAAAAAAAAAAAAAAAAAAAAAAAAAAAAAAAAAAAAAAAAAAAAAAAAAAAAAAAAAAAAAAAAAAAAAAAAAAAAAAAAAAAAAAAAAAAAAAAAAAAAAAAAAAAAAAAAAAAAAAAAAAAAAAAAAAAAAAAAAAAAGAAGAAGAAGAAAAAAGAAAGAAAGAAAGAAAGAAAAGAAACAAACAAACAAACCCTAGTTTGTGAGCCTTGATCTTCCTGTGAAAAGTGTGAATGTGAAGGTATATAGAGGGAAATTACTAAACTATTCAAGTATCAAAGAAACTGTTCATATATATGCTTTACCTCACCCCCAGACACCAAAGAACTAACAAACAAGGGGAAATTTCAGTTCGTTTGCAATAGTAATTGATAGTACTTTAAACTAGCACTTAGATCAAATAACTGTGCACACTTCAACAATATAGAACACTAATTTTCTTATATCACTAATCTGATTATAATACCAAATTGTTTTTTATTATAAATCTTTTGAAGTAGCCTGCTCAGACTGCATGTTTAATAAGGAATGGCTGGAGGAAACAGTAGCCTCAATACTACAGAGTTCCTTAGGCACACAATTACTTTGTCATTGTGTTTGGCTTTTCTGTTGACCTTGAAGTAATTTTCACGTTTTGAAACAAACCTAACATGAAGTATAGGTGTTTACTTTTAATCATTAGACTGCAGTCGACACTATTATTAGCAATCTACACTGGAAATGTGTAATTCTCATGTCTAGTCTGGAAGAACAGGTACACAGCAAGTTTCTCTAGTAAAACTGCCAAATAAAGTCTTCAAATAAAATGGTTCAACCCTGAAATCCATGCATAAGCTCTAAGCATGGCTGGTGGCACCTTAAATTGATCTCAATAAAATCAGTAGCTTTAGCACTCCATCCTCATATTGATCAGCCACCATTCAAAGTGCACCTACTGTGTTTCAATTATTGTACTATATACTTTATATACACTTTCTATGTTGATAACAGTTTTCAAGGTAGCAATCATTTTACCATCTCTACAAATGAGGAAAGAGTAGCACAAAAATGATAAACGATTTCCATGAGGTCATACATCCAATGCATAGCTAGAATTCCAATCTAGATATATGTGGTTTTAAATATATTGTGTACATACAATTTACTCACCTGCCCAATTCCTAGTTATAATTAATATGCTAGCTATCTTAATAAGCATTTCCAGGATGTATTACCATTATAAAAATGAAAAACAAAATTTATCTGATCAGGTTATTATCAGAGTGTTTTATTTAGGACAGAAACTCAAATCTGGTGAATGGGCAAATTACTTGAAGTAGTAGGTGATTATTGAAAATATGAAAAGCAGTTTTTGTGAATGTAGTAATCAGCTTCTCTTTGAAATTATTCCTTTAAATGACTCAGAGTCATTTAAATTGTTAATGCAAGGAGGGGACTTCTCATCCTGAGTGCTGTGGCAAGGACAGCCCATGATATCTAGTGACACAAATTCTGCCCTGGTGATCTGCACTAGGTCATTGCCAAGACTATCAAATTAGAAATCAAAGGATCTGAGCTCAAATTCATGTTCTGTTGTTAAGCACCTAATGAAACAAGTTAGTTAATCTCTTTCAGCTGTGGCATATGGAATGAAAATAATAGTCCATATTATTCACAGATTCATAGTACTGTTACAAGGCGCATATATATATATATAAATTATATATATATAAGGCATATATATATATATATATATGAATTAAAATGTTCTGCATCCTATAAAATGAGACATGTTAAGTATGGATTAAACTTTAAACTTCCATGGCATGGAAACATTCTGTTGAATAAAAAATAAGAATGAAAACAGCCTTTTATTTGTTCTTTTTGTATTTTTTTCTTTCCCATGCAAACTCTCAGTTTTATCACAGTGAATTTCCATCCAGGTCCTTGGTTGGGTCTTCTTCCTAGTAGTCAAACTCAATTTTTGAAGATGAGAAAGTGTTAAGGAAAATCTAGTGACTGTAACTGGGTTCTGGGAACTAGAAACTAAATATAAGGCCTTGAGGTTAAATATGCAAAGCCTTCAAAAGTAGAAAGCTCACCATATCACCCATGTGGTCTTCCAGGAGGCTTTGATCCCTCACAGAAATACAGGAGCATTATATATACTAGCTAGAGTAGAAGGAAAGGTAGTGGTTTGGGAGGACCTGAGCTCAGCTTCTGGCCCTTCTACCATCTGGCTGTGTAACTGCAAGCCAATCACCTGTTGTCAGGATTCAAAACAGGAAAGCCCTTATTACATAGGTGTTTCTTATGAGAAACCAAACAGCTAATGCATATGAAACTGCACTTTTCACTATAAATTTTCCTTTCAATATCAATTATTATTAAAAGGCAGGTTAATCTTTGACTCCACAGGAGGAGACTTGGTTGTTGATATTTCAAAGAATCTTTTAGTCATATAATCTTAGGATTAGGAGAAGATTTAAGTTCATACCCTTCACTGCTTTTCAAACTGTGTTCCCTTCAGCTACAAGATTCTGAGAGGATGACCAGTAGCTTATGGCTTACTGGTGATAGTAGCAAAGGGATGCTTAAACAGTGAGGCTCAGGCCATAGATTCTGGTTTTACATCAACTAGGTCAGTTGTATCTATATATGCTGCTTTTGCAAAATAAAGGATGTTCAAGGAAAGTTTGTGAGTCCCTGGATAGAGGATCTCTAAAATTACCATAAACTGTAATATTCTAGTAATCAGACTTGTTAAATAATAGATATCCTACAAAAAGTAAGTTCTCCAATACTGGTGGTATCCAAACAGAAGTAAGATAATCACTAGGTAATTTCTTCACTATAACCCAACCTTTCCTCCAACTATATTTCCTAATGTAGCTTAAAGAACAGTAAGAGTTCTTTGAAGTAAAATGTCAAAACAATCAGCTTAGTGAAAACTACCCTTTATACATACACGTATTGAAACTGAGACCCAGAGGAGTAAAAAACCACATAATGGGTTCCTAGCAGAACTAAGACTACCACCCAAGTATTCTCACTTTCAATCCTATATTATTTCTACCATATCACAGTGTAAAGGTTACTGTCGTAGATCAGGCCATATTATCTTTGGGGTGAACCTATGTCTGTGCATACAGGACATCATAAGGCATATGTAGTTATAAGACTAGTGATTTTGGAAGAATTTTCTGACCACATCTATGGACTGAATTAGAAAGTATGACTGCTTTGAGTCAATGTGAATCATATGGGCCCGACCGTACTTTCTTTCCCCTTGATTTATGTGTCTCAAATCTTTCAAAGTTTAAAGTGAGGATTATACCATGTCCTCTACTCCCATCCCCTTTGCCACAGGATAATGGTGAGGACTGCATGAGTTAATGGGTATCTGGCCCACAGGATCATTCAGTGAATATGAGATCCCTCTCCCATATATTCTCCTTTTCCTTACCAGGCAAGGCCTTGGCCCACTTAACCACATGTACAAGCTGTCTTTCACCTAATTCATTAAGGCTTGTTAACAAGGCGGCAAAGGAGTCAGGCTGGTTGTTGTCATGCCCAGCACACACCACTCCTGGCTCAATGGCTTCCAGGACATTCAGGAAGATGGGCTGGCATTCATAGCCTTCAATGTGTGAGACTGTCATCTTCTGGGATGGATCTTCAGTGGGGCTGCTGGCACTGGAACTCTCTCCTTCCTCCTGGAGTTTTAGATTGCCAAGTTTCTTCAGCTTACGAGCTATTGGAAATAAGAGAAATCTGAATTTATCAGTGGTCAAAACATATAACAGAACAGCCCTGTCAGAAAAAAAGGCACATGAGCTATGAAAATACATAAATTCATTCTCCCTGGTCATAAATTCTAACATTCTTAAGGACAAATGTTTGCTCAACACTGGTTGAATGAATAATTTATCACCTTTAATCACTGCTAAGACCAAACTCTCATAACTGACTTCCACCCATGATACTTGTTCCAGAACAATCTAGTATATCTTTGCATCCAGCTCTGCCTAAATTAAGTCTTCAGTATTTATATCTGGGGTATTCAATTGGTTCATATACAAATATATTCATGACTGATCCCATCATTTGTTCATTCACCATATATCCATTGACAGTTTTTTGCTTCTGTGTGACAAATAAGAGCATAGTTCCTGACCCAGTCTGGTGGAAGAGAAATTAATTCTGACAAACAATTCTAGAAAATGTCAGAGTAGTAAGTGCTCCAACGGAAACATAAAGAAGAGGAAAACAATAATTTCCCTACATGGTGGGGATCGGAAATGCTTCACCTCAAAGGTGGCATTTGACTTAGAGCTTGAGTACTGAAAAGATTTTGTCCAGGCAGAGATACGGGAACATGGCACAAGAAAAGCACTGAGGAGTATTTGAGTAGCAACTAGAAATCAATATGGCTAGAGTGTATGTTGCATTTATGGAAAGTCTTACTATTTATGATATTCAAAACAAAGATGGGGTCTGATTTTAAAAGACTTTGTACATCATATTAAGAAGGTCAGATTTTATCCTATAACTGATAAATGAATAATAAATATTTTAAGGTGACAAAGTAAATGTGTCTAGAATTGGCATTAAGAAATCCAGGCTTTACTTTTTAGGTGACAGGATAATACTAAATGTTGTTTACAAGAGAATAATGAAAATTCTTATGTTAGGGAAAGGAAAGAGATCAGAAAGGTAGAGTTCTTAAAAGAAGGACTATACTTATTTTTGTGGTGCTAAGAAGGTACCAAAAATTACAAAGACTTAGAGTTTAGTCTCTTTCCCTGCACACACTGGGGACGGAACCTAGAGCCTTACACATGCTAGGTTAAGCACCCTATCACTGGGTTAATATCTTTAGCTCTTTTACATTTTATTTTAAGACCAGTGTCTCACAATGTTGTCCAGCTGGCTTTGAAGTCATTCTGTAACTCAGCCTTGTGATCTTCCTTCCTCAGCTTCTAAATTAGTATGGATATTACTCTTTCACTACCAGACTCAGTTCATACACATATTTTGATAGTTAAAGCTCTTTGGAGATAGAAAGGCTGCTAGTCACTCCTGTCACTGTGGATGATCAGAGACTTGGTATACATGGTTGAGAATATAAACATCAGATGGGAAAGATGTTTGAAACAAATGGCCTTGAAGGTCCTTTAGATTCTCAAACAACCAAGTTCTATCATTCTTCTTTTAGCACAATGAACAGGCATTTTCTGGTGTTCTATTTCCCACCCAAAACTATAAAAAAAAACCTCAGATGTTGTGAGGATAATACCCAGAGTTAAAAATGCACCATAACACATATTGATTTTCTTCTTTGGCACATGGAAGAAGAGGAAAGTGAAGGGCTGAAATCTGTAACAGTGTCAAAGAAATAACAGAATATGTTTGTCTCCATGATATATCTATAAAATAGAAATCTAGAAGGGAGCCATTGGAAAGGATGGCGGGAATAATATTATTTAAATCAATCACAACAATCCCAAATTAAATATTAAGAACCATCTTCACAGACACACACACACACATACATACACACACACACACTTTATAGGTCATTGGGCATCCCAATGTTTACTCTGTGCTATTCCCCTTGCTATTTATATTGACAGAAGTATAAATAATTGAAAAGGTCATAACTCTAAGGTCTAGCATAAGCTGATGTACTAGGAAAAGAACATTAACCACTTTTTCTCTAATTCTTTAAAAGTACTAATAATAATAAATCAAGTCATAAAACAAAGAGACATTGCTTTCTCAATTCAAATGGATAAATAAAAAAATCCTACTGTACATCAGTTTCTGGATCGTGTAGGAAAAGATACCAATCTTGAACTGATTTTAAGTTCTAATTTGAAAATTAAGTCTTCAGTGCAAACTTCAATCATAGTATTACCAGTAAATGAATGCAAGAATTTATCACATGTTACAGCTAGTCTAGGGAAGAGGAAAATGGTGTGTTTGGTAGTGTGGCTGAATATTGAGGAGAGAAAAAAAATAACAAGGACATATTAAAAGCCAACATTGTTCACAAGATGATCTTGTCTAACAAATATCCCTGTTGGGCTTGGGCACTGTCAGTATTAAGGAGATATACACCCCCACTGTCAGCTCCCACTTCTCCCTAAGGGCATAGGCTGAGAGATTGGCTATGCGCCAAGTCATCTTATTTCAGAGCTAGAGACCTGACCCCGACAATGTCTCATTACCTTGTGAGCTCATTGATAACATGGGCTCTTGGACATAGTTCCAAAGAATCATGATGTCTACAGGATCTATTTCTCTGAAGCAGTTCCTACAGACAGACAGTACTATCACCATCACAGATATTTTCTGGCCTTGAGCTTAGGAAAAAAGACCCCAGAAATGTGAAGCTGCTATGCTGACTACAAAGTCTACATTCTCTGGACTCTATCATGCTGCTTCACCAAGGAGTCTGAAGCCCTGAAGTTTTATCTTCCCTGCTTTGTCTCATATTCATGATTGACTTCAAACTTCAATAGATAGCATCAAATCCATAATGAGGAGACAGGAAGCTATGACAATATTCTTGTCACCTGCCTAAATGGAAATATATGCGGAGTACTGTTGTGGCAAAAACATCCAGAGCCTGGTAAAACAGGAAAGATTATTAGAAATCAACTTAACTAGAAGTCACAGATTCAAATACCTTCAGAACTGACACAGGTAATACAATGTGTAGGTGTGTGTGTGTGTGTGTGTGTGTGTGTGTGTGTGTGTGTGTGTGTGTGTGTGTGTTCATGTTTGTACAGAAGAACAGTTGGCACTCTGTCTTGCAAACTGGAATGTCTCCCTAGTCCTAAAAGACAGTACATAAAATCTTTCTTGAAGCCATCACAGTCAGACATCTGCTGATGCTAATACAAAGTTTCAAGTCAAATTTGGAGAGGTTGACGTCAGAGAGGATGAAATAACCTAGTGGTAGAGCTGGGGTTGGAACCAGAATTATTATTCTTAACTCAGAACTCCCACAGTACCTTGCTTTTACTGACTCTCCCCTGCTCTATCTCAATATGTACTTCTCTGAGTTCCTTAATAGATTTGCACTGTCCAATTCAGTAGCTACTTCTCCTATCTTGATATTTAAATTAGCTAAAACTAAAGACAATGAAATATAATCCTTGGACCTCACTGGACATATTGTCAGTGTTCAAAAGTCCTATATAGCCAGGTGCTGCAAAATTGGGTAGCACAGATATAAAAATTCTATTTTTCGGAAAGTTCTAGTGAATAGTGCTATGAATATAGATTGCTTTCTGGAGGCAGCTGTTCCATTTGTCATACCATATTAAAGCTATTGATAAAGAAGAAAAGAATCCAAATTAATTATATGCAGATTAATCTATTATATTTTTTAACAAGGTGAAGGGACACACAGAACAACTGGTGCTGGTATGATCAGTGAGATATTATTTGTCACCTCAGCTATCCACCAGTGACTCAGATTACAGTGAGGCAATTATTGTGGCCCTAAACACACTCATTACAAATAAGATTAATATGTAGAGACAAGAAAATTCATCAAGATGAAATAATTCTCCTGTCTGTGTATAGTGCCAATCAGAACTTGGCTGGCATATTTGCATTCCCCCCACCAAACTATAAGGCATCTGCTTGAGGAATATAGGCTGCATTCCCATTTGCTTCCAGGGAGCTGATAATATGCTGTCTCTGTGACCACAGCAGCCCAAGCTGCACCAGGTGTTCTGGGCTATCTGCCTGAAGGAGGGTGATTGTACTGAACATAATTGAAATCGGATTCCATTCATTTTGATGGGGGATCCTCTGTTCTCTCTCTGCAGCAGAGGCCAGCATGTTGCTAGACGACTTGGAATACTAGACAATGCAGCCTGCTAGTCTCAGCTGTTATTTAATGCCCAAGGCCTTGTTCTTTTCCAAGAAGGCTGCTTCTATGCTCCTCCTTTCTTCTGCACCTGAGCCCCAGAGTCAAATATAACTCTTCTATGTGAAGTACATGCTAACAAGCCACTGTGTCAAGGCAGACACACACTGGTGTACTTAAATTGAGGGGTAAAACATGAAGCGAGTAGGCAGCCAAAGTGAGTAGTTCTAAAGGTATGTGAGCTGCTGTGCATTTTGTCCCTGTTAGTCTTAGGTTACAGGAACAACAAGAAAGGACCTTACTAGTATGATATAACTGGATCCAGTCATATTAGTCCTGGGACACTACACTCCTGCAGAGGCTCTCTATACAGTATCACAGAAAATATTTTCAAAGCAGATTCCATGGTGTGTTTCTAAGGAGAAGTAGATGTTATTAATTTGTAACTTCTCTAGGCTCAGTGAATTTAAGGCATAGTTGTACCTTCTTTCCTTATTTTTCCAGGCTATATACTTTCTCACCAAAGAGCAAATGAAAGGAGAAGTTTCCAAAATATTTGAAACTTTGTATCCCTCTGCTTATGGTCAAGGACAGTTCTCTTTCCCATATTGTATCACAGGATTTGGAACATCAAAGAATCACCTTCTGTGAGAATTTGATTTCTTTTTTTCACATGAACTTCAGCTTATCTTTTATTAAGTTTAACATATCTTTATGACATCATATACCAATGAGGTAATTAAATTTCTATGATGGGTCCCAAGATTCTGAGTCTGTTTGGCATAAGTGACTCCTTCAAGTTATGAAGTCATGCAGTAATCTAGATATCATTGTGAAAGGACTGGAAAGATTAAATTAAGGTCCTAATTAGGTTGAATTTGAAGGATAGTTATTCTCTATGTGTCTAACTTAAGCAGCAGGACCTAATCCTCTCATTAAGACCTTCATCAAATGAGATATTATTCAACACAAGGAAGAGTCTGTGACTGGCCTTAAAAGTGGGATCCACAAAGCAGGGAAGATGACTGGGAGCTTGTGGCCCTTGGCAGATGAATTACATAGGAAGCAAGAATGGAAGCCTTAGTCCTGCAACCACAAAGAATTGAATACTACCAAAATCATACAAGCTTGGAAGAGGAACCTAAGCTGTAAGTTTAAACACAGGCTGCCAACCATTTGATTTTATCCTAGTAAGACCCTAAACCAAGAATCTATCCATGCTGTGCTTCACTTCTGACTTATAGAACTGTAAGCTGATTCATGGGTTTGGTTTGAAGTTGCTAAATTTGTGGGGATATGTCATATTGGAATGGAAAACTCATACATTTTTTTAGAGAAGGTCGTGTATGAAAATAGATAAGCTTTGGTGTCAGAAAATCTTGGGTTCAAATCCCAACTCTATAAGCTTAGTACCTATGCACACTTTGTTTAGCTTCTCTGAAATACTTTTCACATTTGTAAGAGACAGGTGCATTCAACAATTTCTTAGACCTCTTATGAGAACTAAATATAATATTGCCTGCCATAAAGTAGATTTTCAAGATGGTTTCTTTATTCTATATCCATTACTGAAGAGTAAACAGTGAATGGCTTTTAGGTGACCTAACATCATAGGAAAAGGAGAAGGAAGGACTGATAGGGAAAGAGGGGGAAAGACAAAACATTATGTAATATGAAAAAAACAGTTGAGTTTCTTTAGCACAGGGCTGCCTACAAAACTAAATTCAGATAATAAATGTGTCTAAACATTAAGGAAACATGAAGATATGCTTGGTGCAAGGCAGCAAGTTTATTTTTATAAAACTAGACTACAAATTGGGCTTTATTTATGTGAGTGCATGTGAATATGTGTATACAGTGCTTATATATTTTTTATGCTTAAATCTAGGGCTCATGAACTCAAATGCCTACATAAGTAAAGCAGATAGACAAATGAGTCAAAAAGACTAATATAAATAGAAAGGGATAGGGATTATGCCCTACCTAGAAAAATCTGTATCAGACTCCTTAACAAAAATACTATGCTGGAAAAATAGAATTTTTCTGGTGAATTTTGGCCTGAAGAAAGCTGGTTTGTTGCTTCTAGCAAACCATCTTTCCATCTAGAAATATTAGAGTCAGGAGACTTCAGTACATGATTTTAGGATTAGAAGGTTAGACCAATACTAGATTATGAGCCATGGCAGTACCTGATGGACTCTTTTCTTCTCTGATCTAAGGTTACTATTCATATAAAAAGAGGATGATTTAAGAACATGCAGTCTGGAATCAGTCTGTCTCATTTGTAAGCATGGATCTACCACTGACTAACGCTGAGACTTTGCACAAGACTCATCTTCTATGTACCTCAGTTAACTCATTAATAAAATGGAGATAATAGCAGTCCTTTATCAATCAGTACTTGATTGTTGTTTAAAAATATGTAGACATTGGGGCTGGGGAGATTCATCAGTATTTAAAGGCACTTGCTTGCAAGCCTCCTAACCTGAGTTTAATACTACTCAGTACTTACGTCAAGTTTAATACAAACTGAATCACTTGTCCATGATCTCTGGAGCTTACAACAATAGGAAGCAGAGCCAAGAGAATCTGGTAGCTAGCAGGAAGAACTATCAAGCCAGCTAGTC
>PVHP010054296.1:0-10496 GCA_004024765.1 Zapus hudsonius | reverse complement strand
ATGCTCACCCTTTCTATGGTTTCTAAACTTGTTCTGTATTTCTGTCTGAGACCTCACCTTATCATCCTTACTGCCCACATTTCTAGCATGTACCTCAATATGTTTCCAGTTTCTACTCATCACTCATTTTCAAAGCTGTTCATATTATTTAGGTCATTGTTACAGTAGTGCCCCACTTCTTGGCACCAAAATCTTACTTTGCTTGAGCTGCCATAATGAAATTCTATAGACTTGAGGCTTCCACAGTGTTAATCTTCTCAGCATTAGGAAGTATAGGGATTCTGAAATCAGGGGATCGTGTGGTGGGGTCTGGTGATGGCTATTTTCCTGCTTGCAGATTACTCATAGCTGTTCCTGTTACATGATTAAAGAAAGGGGGAGGGAGGTCTGGTTGGTCTTCTTATAGACACTAAACCTATAAGATCATTGTAATCCTATCAGATTACACCTCATGTAATTGTAACTACCTCCTTATAAATCCTATGTCCAGTCCTATTCACAGTGGGAATGAGGACTTCAACATATGAATTTTGGAGGCCACAATTCAGTCCAAAGCACCTTGAGGGCATTTATAGAGAGGTATTTGTAGCAGAATTTTATGGTAATATGCTTAATACTTTTAGAGTCTCTGTAATTTTCTTTTATAATTTGGGTATACTCTTTTAAGGTTGCCAGATTTTGCAATAAAAACAAAGTGTGCCTAATTAGATTTGTAATTCAGATAAGCAGTAAAGAACTAGCTTGTATACCTATGCCTTATACAGTTCTTTTTTCAGGCTTTCTTTCAGGTGAAAGGATCATAGCCTATGTATTTATTTTGTAGGACACACAGCACAGATATTTGCTTCTTGAATGGACAGGTGAGGAGTATTTTAATGCATCCTGGTGAACTGGTTGCTACAATGTGTCTAACATCTCTCAAGCAAAGCCATTTCTTTTTTTGAAAGCAAATTTGTAACTGTTTTTATTCAGCTAACAATTTCTTATTCTTTATCCTACATCATTTCCTAAAACACCAAAATATGAGTATTATTCCTCTCCCTAAAAGAAAATTTTCGATGAAAGGAGGCTTTAAAAAAAGCACTCCAAACCCTTAATAATTGTTCGCTAGCTCTCATCGGAAAGTCTAAATGTTCAGTTTTCCCTGAAAAGTCGATCCTCCTGGCAAACCTCTTTGTAGAAAGACTCAGCACAATGTGGGGAGGGTGGAGGGCTTTGGGAGGACATGTTGGTTGCGCCCCCTAAGACACATTCGCCCTTTGTCTTGCAGCTGCCATTTTCAAGGTTGGAGTTTATCGCGTGAGCATAGAGTTTCATCGTCTTGAATGCTTTGTTACTCTCAGCCACCTTCCCAGCCTCCAAGTCTTTAGAACTCCTCCAAGAAGGTGATATGATTTGCATTCGCCTCAATGCTCTCCCAGAGATTGCATGCAAGATAATTTTACACTCAGCCTCGGACACATTATACTTTTTTTCATTGGATTTCCAACTAGAAATGAGAGCTGAAATGTATCCTATATCCTACAATTGTACATACAAAGTACGGATGTCTTAAGAGAAACAATGTCACCTATCTGTGGAATCTAGCTGCCCAGCAAAATATTCAGCAAATCTTTATTACATGGAAGTATCTGATTTAAATGTCAATGTTCTCTAAAGTACTTTGCTGGTCTCCAAACTCCTTCTCAGGCTTCCTAAGACTGCTTTTCTTTCTTGTCTCACCTAAGTTCCTAAACACACAGTGTATTGTCTGGCTTATCGTTTCAAAGAAGTAAACTCCACTTTAGTGACCCAAGCTCCTAGCTGGGTCATGCTGAACTGTAAGCTGTTAGGCATGGAGAACACAAGAACATAAAATCATGCTTTTCTCTTTCAGGTGGATTTGATTTCACCAACTCTGAGAGTGAAAACTTGTGAATTAAAAATAATCTTATGCAGGGTATGCCTTCATTTTCTGCGCTCAAAGATGACATGTGCTTCTTTTTAGAAGGTTGAACTACCAATCTTTAAATGCATTGAGTAACAGCTGCTGCTGTAGCCATTTTTCTTGGCCCACACTGGCTTCCACTTTCTGTGTTCCCCTTGGGAGCTCACCTTCATGGCTAGGCCTTTATATTTATTATGATAACTTTTCAATTTCTACTGTCTGGCATGTGAGAAATTCTTTTATTATTGAATGTGTGAAGGTGTGGTGGCCAACCCCTCAAGAGGAAGAGGTAGAAAGATTGCTGTGAGTTCAAGACCAGCCTGGGACTACAGAGTGAGTCCAGGTCAGTCCCAGCTAGAGTGAGACCTTGCCTTGAAAAACAAACAAACAAATAAAATATAACCAAAAATTCTGCTGGCTTCACATCCCCAGGGCATACTCATGAATAAACACTTAATGAAGTAAAGGGATGCTCATAATTCACACTAATGGTTTTCCTCTTGTCAAGGTGGGTGTCCATGGAACATACCAACACTTTCTAATTGATGTTTTGAAGTCTTTTACCAGACATTAGTGATTTCTTTCCTGCCATGTTTACATCCCTGAGATCAAGAAACAGGTCTTTTTTGAAGTTAAAGATTCACTTATGTTAAAATTTTGGGATGATACTAATAGACTAACTTAAAAAAAAATCTCTAGTACTTCCCACTGTGACTTTCCTCTGACAAGTTTTAACGGGCCTTTTTCTGGTGAACACAAGATGGGTGATGTACTACTGACTACATTGAGAACACTCGTGAATCTAGAGACAAAGATGACCAGTTTCTGTTTTTATATGTCTTGGCACATTATCAAGGACAGTTATACAGTCCCCTGATGGGCTTCCTCCTGTACCAGGTCACCCTCTATCATGTTTTCTCTGTGTCTGCCACTGTCTTTTCCAAAGCCAAATGCTGATTCCAGTGCCTGGTCATCAGGTTGCTTCCCTGCCTTCTCACCTTCAGGGAACCTTTTGTTGATTTTTCCCATGATAAATGAGGTTTTGAATGATTTTTGTCTGATTTTTCTCAGGCTGGCCTCAGACTCACAGCAATCTTCCTACCTCTGCCTCCTGCGGGTAGGGAGCCTTTGGTTGATTTTTCCCATGACGATCCAGGTTTTGAATTTTTGTCTGCTTTTGTGACTGTATTAATGAACTATGACTGTATTAATGAACTAGTAGTATTCTATCTCCACTTTAATTTAGAAATTCCACCATTGTTAAAACAGAAAATGGTGGAGTCTTATCACAAGACCCTGGCACAGTTCCAGAGAGAGAGAGAGAGAGAGAGAGAGAGAGAGAGAGAGAGAGAGAGAGAGAGAGAGAACGCTCCAACTCGAGATGCTGCAGGTTTAATTTACATACTCAAGGTCACCATCTATTTTCCACAACACTCCTCAGGCCAACCATATTCACATTTTCTATGTTTCTCTTCCTCTTGCTCACTCCAGCTAGGAACATTTCAGTGGCTGCTGGAGTCACCAAGCAGCCTGGGAGCAAGGAACCAGTGTCTGCAGGGGTTTCCTTTCATAGATTGTCCCCAGGTTGATCTCCTACCCCCTCCTCTTAATCTAGTTATTCTTCAGAACTTTCAGGAAAATGGTGTGGTTATTTAAATACCCAAATTTACCCATAAGGTTTTGCAGCTGAGTGGAAGCATCCCAAGTAACTGCTGAAAGATGGGGAGGCTCAGTAAAGCAAAATGAGCAGAATGAATGCTGAACATTTGTGAAATGAAAGCATCCTTTGATTGTATAGATTTGCAACTGTCTGGCGACATTAGAAAAGAGATTTTTTTCCATAAATTTGA
Organism: Zapus hudsonius; assembly: GCA_004024765.1. NCBI lineage: Eukaryota > Metazoa > Chordata > Mammalia > Rodentia > Dipodidae > Zapus > Zapus hudsonius. The sequence goes on along the minus strand of PVHP010054296.1, from coordinate 6,719 downwards.
TGTATTGTTCTAAAGTACTTCATTAATTTCAGAAAACAAATGCCCATGGTTTTCCCCACTTATCATATCTTTCCAAGATCCTGGAACCGTAAAATATCTGACTCAGCTTTCTGGCTAAACTAAGAAATGTCAAAACCATCCAGTGACTCCCCTGACAGGCAGACAGCTTAATGGAGAGCAGAACCAAGATTGAATCCGTGCTCTGAGCCTTACTAGCTGTGTGATTTCAGACAGGTAACCTACTCTTCTTAGAGATGGGAAGCTAATGACACTTCTCTCATTAACTTGTCATGATTTAATAAGTGCCTGCTTTGTTAGTGATGCTGAGACTTTTAACAGGGCGAGAGCTGATCTCAGCTCTGCAGGGGAGCACGGAGCCTAGTGCACCCAGGGCTCACACCTTTGTCCCCTCGCGGGTGGGATCCGGGTCCTTGGCGCCAATTGAGTGGCTTCCCCCGCGGAAGCACCCGGTCCTCAGAGGTGGTCCTCTCCACAATCTGAGAGGGGAGGAGTTGTCTCTCCACAGAGGTTTGGTTGTCTGTCTGGAATACAGGCCCCAGGTTGGGGCTGCCCAGACTCTCCTCAGCTTCAGGACATCTGCGGGGTTCCCGGCTACTCTCGGCGCTGCAGCGGAGTGAGCACTGTGCCCTGTGCACCTCAGGCTCTGCCTTTGTCCCCTCGTGGCAGATTCCCGGTCCTTGGTGCCTATTGAGTGACTTCCCCCGTGGGAGCAACCGGTCCTCAGAGGTGGTCCTCTCCACGATCTGAGAGGAGAGGAGTTGTCTCTCCACAGAGGTTTGGTTGCCTGACTGGGATCCAGGCCCAAGATCACGGCCCGCCCAGCCTCTCATCAGCTTGGGGACCACTGAGTCCCACTTCCCTATCTGGGCATGGGCAGAAACCAAAGGAAAAACGTAACTTCCCAAACCAGGGCCGCTAGTCCCATTAGGGAACACGAAAGTGGCAAGGAAGGGGAAGGAGCTCATACACAATTGCAGAGAGAGAATGACTCCTGACCACAGCAGCAATGCAAATATGATGCAGTTAAAGGCTGATATGGAAATTATGAAAAAAAACATGAATGAGATGAAGCATTCCTACTCAAGCATAGACTACAGACTGAATTTGATGGAGAGAAATATGAACGAATTCAGAAATACGTTAAGTGAATTAAAGATTAATCAACAAAGAGAAGAGCTGGATAATCAATTAATTAAATTTGATGAGGACTTAAGAAAACTAAAAAATGATTATCAGGAATCCCAAGCAAAAACAAAAATAGATTTGAAATTGGATCTCACCAAAGAATTAGAGGCTATTAATAAAATTATAGCAGAAACCAAAAATTAAGAAGAAATACTAAAAACCTCCCTTGAATCATTCAGTCCCAGGGTTGATAATCAGGAGGACAGACTTTCAGAAGTAGAAGACAAATCAGAAGAAATTAATAAGGATGTCATAGGTTTAAATAAATTCAAGAAATCAAGTGAGCACAATTTGAGGGATCTATGGGATAAAATAAAGAGGACCAATACTAGAATCATAGGGATCCCAGAGGGAGAAGAAGCCCAGGCTAAGGGCATAGTAAATATCTTCAACAGAATTATTCAAGAAAACTTTCCCTATCTAATAAGACAAAGTCCACTCAACTTTCAAGGGGCCCAGAGGACCCAAACAGACTTGACATGTAGAGAAATTCTCCAAGACACATTTTAATTAAGATGCCTAACATAGAAAGCAAAGAGAAAATACTCAAAGCTGCTAGAGGAAAGCAGTCAGTAACTTACAGGGGAAAAGCCATTAGACATACCTCAGACTTCTCATTAGAAAGCATGAAAGCCAGAAGGGCTTGGAATAATGCTTTTCAGGCCCTAAAGAAGTATGGCTTTCAACCTAGACTTTGATACCCAGCAAAGTTATCCCTCCTGATAGATGGAGAAGTGAAAATGTTCCATGAAGTAAAACAGCTCTACGACTATTTCAAAACAAAGCCACAATTTCAGAAGCTCCTGCAAGAGATAACCCATACAGAAGAAACAAGAAATCTTCCTCAGAAGAATACCAGAGATCAGAAACGACAATCACAGTCAGTGTGCTAATAACAGCAACACAGACAAAACCCTCATTATCCCTTCATCATGGCAGGGCTCAAAGCAAACCTCACAGTTATATCACTGAATATAAATGGACTTAACTCCCTATAAAAAGGCACAGACTTGCTGGGTGGATCAGAAAAATGGACCCTTCCATCTGCTGTCTTCAGGAAATGCACTTTACTTCCAAAGACAGCAACCTTCTGAGAGTTAATGGATGGAAAACAGTTTATCAGGCATGTGGAAGTAAAAAGAAACAGGTGTGGCTACACTAATCTCTGACAAAATAGACTTTACACCAAAATCAATTATAAAGGATAATGATGGTCACTTCTTATCAATGGAAGGATGACCAGTAAGATGTCACCATCATCAACATATATGCACCAAATTTGGGTGCAACACAGTTCATAAAGGAAACCATATTCAAAAATAAAGCAGAAATAGACTCCAATTCCATCATAGTAGGAGACTTTAATACAACTTTATCAGCTCTAGACATATCAACAAAACAGAAGATCAGCAGGGACATAACAGAGCTTAATGACACCATTGACCAGCTGGGGATAACAGATATTTACAGAACGTTCTACCCCAAAGACACAGAATATACATTCTTCTCAGCAGCACATGGGACTTTTTCTAAAATTGATCACATCTTATGTCACAAATCTTCCCTAAACAAATTCAGGAAGATCAAGGTGGTTCCTTGCATCATATCAGACCACAGTGCATTAAAGGCAGAAGTTAACAATGGAACAGGATCCAGAAAATACACAAAGTACTGGCGCCTGAATAATGTGCTTCTAAAAAATGATTGGGTCATCCAAGAAATAAAACAGGAAATTCAGAATTTCCTAGTATTAAATGATGATGATAACATATCATACCAGAACTTATGGGACACAATGAAGGCAGTCCTGAGGGGAAATTTCATCACACTAAATGCCTTCATATCAAAGACAGAAAGGTTTCAAATCAATAGCCTAATGACCCACCTAAAAGCATTGGAACAGGTGGAAAAAGCTAACCCGAGGAGATCAAGATGAAAGGAAATAATTAAAATCAGAGCTGAGATTAATGAATTGGAAATAAAGAAAACAATTTAAAAAATAGATAAATCAAAGAGTTGGTTCTTTGAAAAAGTTAATAAGATCGACAAACCTCTAGCCAACCTAATCAAACAAAGAAATGAGAAAGCCCAAATCAACAAAATCAGAAAGGACAATGGTGAGATCACAACAGATCCAAAAGACATTCAAAGAATCATCAGGTCATACTTCCAAAACCTCTACTTCACAAAATTAGAGAACGTGGAAGAAATGGAGGTTTTTGGACACATACCAACTGCCAAAGCTTAACCCAGAGCAGATAAAAGCACTAAATAGACCTATCACACCCACAGAGATTGAAGATGTAATCAAAAACCTTCCCAAAAAGAAAAGCCCAGGACCAGATGGTTTCTCAGTTGAATTTTACCAACCCTTCATCACAGAGCTGAAACCACTATTTCTGAAGCTTTTTAGAAGCATAGAAAAAGAGGGAAGGCTACCAAACACCTTCTATGAAGCTTCCATTGAATTAATCCCCAAACTAGGCAAGGATGCAACAAGAAAAGAGAACTATAGACCCATATCTCTGATGAACTTAGATGCAAAATACTGAACAAAGTCCTAGCAAACCGGATACAACAGTACATCAAAAATATTATCCACCCTGACCAAGTTGGCTTTATCCCAGAGATGCAGGGATGGTTCAACATATGCAGGTCGATAAATGTGATACACCACATTAATTGGCTCAAGCACAAAAACCACATGGTTATCTCAATAGATGCGGAGAAGGCCTTTGACAAAATTCAACACCTCTTCATGTTCAAAGCTCTCGAAAGAATAGGCATAGATGGCCTATTTCTCAATTTAATAAAGTCAATTTACAAATCTCCTAAAGCACAGATGATTCTCAATGGGGAACAACTCAAGGAGTTCCCACTCAATTCAGGAACAAGACAAGGCTGCCCACTCTCACCATTGCTCTTTAACATAGTGCTTGAAGTTCTAGCTCAAGCGATAAGACAAAAGAAGCATATAAAAGGAATACAAATTGTAAAGGAAGAAATTAGACTATCTCTCTTTGCAAATGACATGATCCTTTATATATCAGACCCAAAGAATAGAATCAGTAACCTCTTGAAGGTGATTAATGCCTTCAGCAATGTGGCAGGATACAAAATTAGCACACAAAAATCAGTAGCCTTCCTATATGCAGAAGGCAAGCAGACAGAAAAAGACATCAGAGAGACTGTCCCATTTTCTATAGTCTCTAAAAAAAATCAAATACCTTGGAATATCACTAACCAAGGTTGTAAAGGACTTATATAAGGAAAATATTGAAACACTTAAGAAGGAAGTAAAGGAGGATGTGAGAAGATCGAAAGATATTGCATGCTTATGGATAGGGGAATAAATATAGTAAAAATGGCAATCCTGCCAAAAGTGATCTACAGATTCAACGCTATTCCGATAAAAATCGCAACCTCTTTCTTCACAGACATACAAAAAATAATTTCTAAAGTTATTTGGAAAGGCAAAAGACCCCAGATAGCCAAAACCATTCTAAGTAACAAATCCTACTCAGGAGGCATCACCATGCCTGACTTCAAAACATATTATAAAGCCATAATAATGAAAACAGCATGGTACTGGCATAAAAACAGAAAGACAGATCAATGGAACAGAATTGAAGACCCAGCTTTAAATGGAAGTAACTTCAGTTATCTGGTCTTTGACAAGGGGGCCAACAATGTACGCTGGGCCAAAGATAGCATCTTCAACAAATGGTGCTGGAGGACTTGGATAAACACTTTAAAAAAAATGAAATTAGACCCACTCCTTTCACTGTGCACAAAAATCAACTCCAAATGGATCAGAGATCTTAATACATACCCGTTAACCCTGAATACCTTGGAAGAAAAAATAGGAGGAACTCTGCATGAATTAGGAGTGGGAAAAAATTTCCTGAGCAAATCTCCAGCAGCCCAGGAAATATGATAAACACTTAACCAATGGGACCTGTTCAGGCTCAGAAGCTTTAGTACAGACAAACAAACCACACTCAGAGCAAATAGACCCCCTTCAAATTGGGAAATGATTTTCGCTAGCCATAACTCTGACAGAGGCCTAATTTCAAAAACCTACAGAGAACTCAAAAAAATTATTAACAAAAACCCAAAATGCCCCCTCACAAAATGGGGCACTGATCTCAACAGAGAATTCATGGAGGGGGAAACACAAATGGCCTTGACTCATTTAAGAAAGTGCTCAGCATCCTTAAGCATCAGGGAAATGTAAATCAAAACCACAATGAGATATCATCTTACTCCTGTCAGAATGGCAATCATAAAGAAAACCAAGAACAATCGTTGCTGGCGAGGATGTGGGGAAAAAGGAGCCCTCATTCACTGCTGGTGGAATTGCAAACTTGTTCAACCGCTATGGAAAGCAGCGTGGAGACTTCTAGACAAAATGGACATAGAACTACCAAAGGACCCAGCTATCCCTCTACTAGGCATCTACCCGCAAGACGCCACATCTCGATGCAGAAAATTTTGTACAACTATATTTATAGCAGCTCAATTCATAATAGCCAAAAACTGGAATCAACCCAAATGCCCATCCATGGAGGAATGGACAGCGAAACTGTGGTATATTTATATGATGGAACTCTACTCAGCTGAAAGGAAAAATGACATATCAAAATTTAGGAAAAAATGGTCTGATTTTGAGCAAATCTTACTAAGCGAACACTCAAAAGAACAGAGATTTGAACACCACATACTCTCCCTCATATGCGGTCGTTAATCAGCATAAATGTTTTCATTATGCAGACTTATAGAAAGAAGTGAAATGTTATGAATGAGGGGTAAGGGAAGAGGGGAGGGGAATGGCTTAAGCAGGAGGCCAATCCAAATTAGGTTCAAAAACAAAAAGTCCTCACCAGCTTACTGTAACCTAAAGAGTAAATAGTGGGTGTCAACTGGCAAGAGGGGTCATGAATAGCAGGGGAGAATGTTTAAGTCTATGAATTATTGAGCAGTCTGAAAGCCCCGGGTTCCAGTCACCGGTCCCTACCCTCACTGAGCTGTTGACCAAAGTGACCCATGAGGTTCCAAAAACAAGACAGAATTCTGTCAAGGCTCTTGAACGCCCTCCCCAGGCCTGAGACAAAATCCTGTTGCTGAAGAAACCACAGAATGCCATTGATCTTCATCGAGAGTCCCAGCGAGGTCTGGAATGGTAACCAACCCCCAGATGGCAGTTAGTGTAGGGCTGGAGGGGAATGCACAAGCTGCCAGGGGAAGCTGATTGGCAATAACTGGAGTAAACAGTCCATTGGCATGAAACAGTATGCAGCCATGAATAGGCTGAATACAGTTCCTACTGGGAGAGAACAGCAAACCAAGAAAGGAGCAATTGTGCAATGAAGGAGCCTGGGCCTGGGGGAGTCAATCAACAGCCATTAAATTTGGCCAAATATTCCACTCAGTGAGGGGGAACCCTTGATTGGAAATGGGGATTTAGGGCAATATGCACCGGATCCCATACACTTGGGCTCCCAAGAAAAGAT
>PVHP010054295.1:0-10475 GCA_004024765.1 Zapus hudsonius | reverse complement strand
GTAGGAAATAGAGTTCCCTAGAGTGGTTAGTTCCAAGTGATGACAACGGAGAGTGAGTTAGATGGGGCACAGAGCTCAGTCTTCCAGGGTACTGATAATGGTCTATTTCTTTTAAAACTGTTTTTATTTAGTGTGTGTGTGTGTGTGTGTGTGTGTGTGTGTGAGAGAGAGAGAGAGAGAGAGAGAGAGAGAGAGAGAGTGTAGAAGGGACGCTAGAAGGACTGATGGAGGGACCATGCCTGTAGGAGTGACTTGATATTTCTGCTAAAGCTTCCTTTTATATTCTTGTTTTTTTTTAAATGACAACAACAAAGATTTACAGTAACACATCTTGTAAGGAGTGAAGAGTTGATGATGCTCATAATACACACAATGTCTGTACATACTTTCAAAGGAAAGTATACATGGGGTTGAGGAGATAGCTCAGTTGATAAAAACCTAGTCTTGAAACATAAACTCCAGTTTTGTTGCTAGAACTCATGTTAAAAAAATAGTGAGGGATGGTGGTGAGTGCTTATAATCCCTGCCCTATGGAGGAAGAGACTGAAGGATTTTGGGGACATTCTGGCCATTCAGTGCAGGCCTGTGAGAGAACCTGTCTCAGACAGCTGGAGAGAACAGGATGAGCAACACCAGAGATGGTCCTGTGTTCTCCGCATGCACCTGCAAACAAATACACACATGCTCCTACACTCACAGCAGCACAAGAAACACATACATACTTTTATACGTTCTTAGATTTTCTCTCTCTTATTGTCTCCATCTCTTTATATTTCTGATGGTCTTCCTCCATTTTCGCAGCTCAGACATATAAAAGGCTCCTTTGGCCTTCTTTGAGGAATCACCTTAAGGTAAGTAAGGTTGGAGCTATTGTGTTTATAATGACTGCTTTCTCATACTTTTGTGAAGTAAAATTTGGGCTTAAATTAAAACTCCATTGGATTTTATGATTGGTTCTCATTCTTAAATCAGTAAGCTATTTCCATAAGGCTAAATCCATTCTAAGCTCTTTAGGCCATCATAGTTGGAATGAGATAACTATCCCCATTTCTGAATGCATTTTCTATGAAATCGACATTTATTTTACTGATATCCTTTTTAAGGTGGTATGTGTGTACCTATGTTATCATATATCTTCTACGTATTCAACTCTGGTATGCTATATATCCATCAACATCTACATTATTCTCTAAATTTATTAAAGTGGAAAGATGATTTTTATATCAAATACCATTAAGAGTTCAATTAAGGAGTAAAAAGTAACAATGTCAGAGAGTGCTGTATATGTTAATAATTATAAATAAATAAAAGTATGATTGCCAAAAAAAATCACAGAATATTTGAATATCCTTTTGTTTTTTTTTTCCTAATGTCAAATGTATAGAGGCCAACAGAAATTTCTTCAGAGACTTGAATGGGTTAGAATATAACCTTTATTCTTTGTGAGGCACATTATTTTAGGCATGAACAAATATTGCAAGCCTTTTATGTTTTTTTCTTCATATTGGCATAAAAGTTGGCATTGAATGTTGTCTTGTATCACCTTGACTTATTTAGATAGATATAGTGGGGACCTATTTCTTGTCATCAAACAAGGTGGAATTGTCTCTTGTGTATTGACTCTCTGTCACATTTCACAGACCATAACATAAATATAAAGACTTCAAGACATTTAATCAGAATAATGTCATATATTTTTGTTCTAGCTAGATGCTACTGAACAAAAGGCGGCCATGATGTCATAAATGCATACCATGCTTTAGTATGACACATAGAATTTTGTTATTAGAGCTAGTTTTTATAATTTTTGAAATTCAGAACAATTTGTCACAAACTTAGAGTGTTATATAAAATAAAAGATTTAAAATCTGTATGTAATCCTACCATCCAACTGTAGGCAGATAGCTGAGATCCTGGCAAGAGATGAGCCACCACAGCCATATCTTGGAGGATCCATATGGAATCCCACAGAGAAAGACGGGATGAACAAGACACCCACAGCCACAGCCATTCAATCAACACAGGATAAGCCAGGGTGACAGAAACCAACAATTTTCGACACAAAGACCCCTAAGCTCACAACATTGAAGCAGCCTTAATACTCACCCACCACAACTCAGGGAACTTAGAAGAAGAGGGGGCGGAAAGATTGTGAGAGCCATGGTGGGGGAGACTATTCAGAGGCATGGTACCCCTCAGTAACAACACACTTGGGCCAGGAGGACCAGGCTGAGTACCAGGCTATCCATGATCCCCTGCCACAAGGACTGATCCAGAAGACCCAAGGAGGAGGATATCCAACTGATTGGGATGGGGAAGGGAGGCATTGGGGAATTGGGGATAACAACTCATTGTTTGCCCACTAAATAATATAACTCATTATGGACAATAAATATATATTTTTAAAAAATTTGTATCAGGACAGAGTACACAAATTCTTAAAAGTTAAGTATTTTGATCCTATAAAGAAATAGCTCTTCTATTATGTAGATATTTGTACTAATATACTTAGAATAAATGCACTAAATCTTCAAATTTTAGGCTGTAATTATTTTAGCTTCATGACCCACAAATTTGATTTTTGCTACATTTACTTAATTGGGTTTAAAACCCAGTAGATAATTATTTTATATTTCTTTTTTAATCATTATAGAAAACAAAGTTTAAAGGTTATTCAGTCTCAGAACTGAGTTTACATTGTGGGTGTAATTATTTCTGTTCCTGAGTTAATCTTCAGTGAGAATAATCATTGAATAACTAACATTTCTCCCTATTTATTTTCATAAGTAAAGGAAATACATTATTTCCCTTATTTAAAGATTCCCTAGGCCAAAAATTATACATAACTTTATTGTCACTTAATTATCAGTTTTGAAAAGGAAAAGCAAAAAAAAAAAAAACCTCCCATTATTTTTCAGTTGTTGATTAAGGACATGATATAAGTACCTCTCTTGAAAAACATGAAGTCTTCAAGCAGACAAATATGAATTAAAGGCTTGCTCTATTTAATCTTGACATCCATCATACTAAATAGGAATCGCTCTCTCTTTCTCTCTCTCTCACACACACAATTTGTATGTTGGTTGATGGGATGTAAAGTGTATATACTACAATACTAAGGAGAGAATATGATAGATACCAGAGTGGCAAGTTCACATAAATCCATCCAACACCCCTAATATCTTAATAGGTGAGAAGCTCTTGTCCAGTATATTATAAATAAGATAGCTCTCTGTTAACTCATCCATTTGTCTGCGCTATGCCTATGGCTTAATTGTTGTCTGTGATCTCTCTTCCCTGACTTGATATCAAGAAAGGAAATTAGATGATGATGAAATATGGGTGATAATAAGCCACAATAAAAGTAGAGCACACTACCTGTGCATTTATTGTAATGGTTAGAGTGCAGTTCATGAGCACACCTCAGGGAACATGAAACTGGCCTTCAGTCCACTGAACAGAACAAGAAAAAAAAAAACTAGGTTTTCCCCTGACATTTGAGTTTGTTCATATGCATATTTCTCATACAGATTAGAATTATTTTATTTTATAAGTGCTTCAAAACAACTAAGTCAATCTAGGCTATCATCACTGAAAATGGGAATGGCTCAGTGGCTTAGACTACATCAATTTCATTCTCAATTGCACTCTCTGTCTTACAACGTTGAGCATAGTGTTCTGAATTTTCAAGTCATGTATGGACAACAAGGAAATAAAAAGACATTTGTCTCATGAATTCAATAAATCATTCTTAACTGGAAGACAATAGCATGATTCAAAGTGAGGAAAGAATCTGCAGTCTTTTCCTCTTTGATCTGAGGATGGAGCCAGGCTAAGAGACTATAAAACTTCCTTCACTGTAGGTTGGGAGTTCTTCAGACTCTGATTCTGATTTTTGGAGAGATCGTCTTGCCAATTTTCTTTAATGATGTGTGTGTGTGTGTGTGTGTGTGTGTGTGTGTGTGTGTGCTTGAGAACATGCTTCTCTGCTTATGTGGTAAATGCTCCTTTTGCGGTCAGCATTCTAGTTGCTTTGCAGAAAGAACCCAAGCAAAAGCGGCTTGTGGAGGAATGGGTTTATTAAGCTTATGGACTCAAGGGGGAGACTCCATCCTGGCAGGAAAAATGATGGCATGAGCAGAGGGGTGGACATCACCTCCGCCACAGCACTGCAAACAGTGGCAGGAAGGTGTGCCAAACACTGGCAAGGGTTAGCTGGTTTATAACCCCATAAACCTGTCCCCAACAACACAGATCTAGCGAGGTTGTAATTCCCGAACTGCCATCAGCTGAGGATCCATCACTGAGAACACATTCATTTGTTTGTGGTAGACATCTGGCTCAAACCATGACAGCCTCCTTCATCATTCTCAAAAGAAGTGATAGGGATTATGCATTCACTGGGTACCATTTATGTGTAAACTACTTATACTCTGATGTTGTTAACAGTTCTTGCAATAAAAGGATGCTTACGTCTTAAGAAACCATAGTAATCTTCTTGATCTTCCTGGTAAAATAATGTCCTTTAAAAATAGCCTGCTGATTTATTGCTTTTAGAAGTTTTTATTTTCCAGTAACCTAAGCATTATTATACCCTCTAAACATTAGCTTTAATTTGGCATTGTTTTTATGATTTATTTAGCCCTATTCATTCTTATTTAACATAAAACTGCCAAAAGTTATGGGTTCAGCTAGTGAAGAAAGACCCTTTACTTGCACTTTGTTATAGACAAACTGACCTTTTAAAATGAGAAACTTATAGGGAAATTTATCAATGAAATCTTTTTTTTTACTTGTTTACAGGATTTGGGGACTAGAGGCAGCTTGTTTTTCTAACTAAGCAAGATGACAATTATCTTATATTTGTCCTTGAAAACTGTCACTGTTTTCCCTTATACTAAATTTCTGTCTCATTTTAGTACTCTAGTAACTAGGCAGAAAATAAATGATAAAAAGCAGGAGTGTCCAATTTCTTTCCAAGCATGTCCTTGAAGCTCAGACTTTGTCTGTGGCAAGAACTGCCTTACAAATTGTCAAACATAACAATTTTACCGATGAAGCTGCCTCTGCAATGAAAAAAAAAACATTTGTTTTCTACCTTCTCATAGCATATCAATTTCTTTGTAAATTATCACTAAACTCTTCAGCTAATTATATATCTCTGAGCCTGGCTCTGGAGCAGGGAGTAGATAAGATGAAGTATTTTCCTGCTTTTAGGTATGATTCTGAATGTATGTCCCATAGACTCAGAGATTTTTGAGTAAGGTTAAGGTTTCAACTTGAATCTCCAAAAGGCAGAGACCTTCGTTCTGGGGAAAAGGTGTGTATCTCGGGTACATATAGGTGTATTAAGAGAGTTTGAGTTCTGACTGCTCATGCTTGGTAGTTTCTTTCTGCTATAAGTCTATGTGAGATACCTTCTTCTGCTGTGATGGAACTTCCCCTGTATTCTGCAAGCCTAGCATAAATCCTTTCCTTCCATAAGCTGCTTCTGGTGGGGTGTCTGTCCTAGTAACAAACAGTAACTTCACCAGGCTATAATTCCTCCTTCGGCTTAGCTGTTCATCACTCAAATGGGTGATAAAACGCTGAGGTCTCCTAAGTTTGCATGTTTTGACATGGACTAGGATCCAATCACAGAAATGACCCTTAATCTCTCAGTATTTTCCTTGGCTCTGTTTTAGGAAGAAACTCTGTCCCATAAGTATAAGCATTAGGTCTTCACATGTTTTCTTTAATCAAACTAACTTCATCTCAGAAAGAGGTAGTTAAGACAGCATGTTGATATCCTCTGACTAGCATCTTGGAGAGGTGCCCCACCTACTAGATAGACCAGACTACAATGGAGTCTGTGTCTTAATGAAGTGGAACTGGAAGAAAGTGATGTAAGGTGCATTTGATATACTACAGGGTTACTATGACATTTTAGTGGGTACTTTAAAAATATATATCTTTTATTTTTGTTTTCTTTACTTACTTGGAGAATTCACATAAATTTTCATTTTTAAGGTTATCCCTTCTTCCATGGAGGAGTGAGTCCAGAAAGCTCGTCATATATCTCCTATACCCTGCCTCTAAATGCACATTTTCCAAATGCCTCACTTCCTATTGGCATTGATAAGGCTAGAATTGATTGTTGTATTTAATTCATTGATATTTCAGAGTGTAATATTGTTTATGGTATTAGGACACCAGGAGAATTTTAAATTTTCTATCTAAGGACCCATATAAACATATTAGAAGAGACTATTTTAAAAAAAATGTCAAAAAATTGAATTTTCAAGTACTGAGGCGATGACTCAGTCACTAAAAGCACTTGCTTGCAAAGTCTCCCAGCTCCATGTAAATCTGGATGGGTATTCGTTTGCAGCGCAAGAGTCCTTGACATACACACAGACACACAGACACACACACACACACACACACACACACACACACACAAATAAATGGTCTAAAATAAAATTGTTACAAAAATCTGTAAATTCTGATAAATCATATGAATCAAGCATCTCTTTAATAGAACTCACTTAGCTGACTGAATAATGAACAATTGGATAATGAACAATTTTGATAGTAATTTTTAAGTCATGAAATAAAATATGGTGAAATCATGGAAAAATTCACCAAAGATTGGAAAGAGTGACATTGGAAGAGAGGAACTTACTGATTTAGAAGGTTGGATTATCATGTGTGTAAGGAGGTATTGCAAGTGCACTTCCACTTGAACATTGGATTCTCAGGATTTTGGGGTGATTATTCATAATGGAATATAGTTTAAATAAAATACTTAAATTTTAGTTCATTATGAGAATGCTGTGTTTACCATGTTTGGGGGAGGGGAATGCAGCAGGGATCATATTATTGATACCTTCAATTCCCTTATTTCACCATTGGCCCTGCCCTGTTTACAACATAGAAGATGAACTCAGACCTCTAACAGTTAGCTTCTCACCACTGAGATAAAACACCAAAACCACTAGAAATCACTTACGGGAGAAATGGGTTTATGTCAGGCTTATTGTTTTAAGGGAACGTTTCATAAGAGTGGAGAGAGCATACCAGGATAGGAAGAGAGAGAGAGAGAGAGAGAGAGAGAGAGAGAGAGAGAGAGAGAGAGAGAGAGAGAGAGAGAGAGAGGTAGCAGCAAGTTGAATCTGAATACACAGTGCAGTAGAGCAATAAGCTCCTCCAGCAAGGCTCCACCTCCTAAAGGCTCCAACAACGTGCAATTAGTAGGAAGCAAAAACACAAACACTTATGATTGTGGGGGACATTACACATTCAAATACAACCTCTCTAGACATGCTGATTCTGGGAACTGCCATCATGGTATAAAGTTGAAACATTTAGTAAGTATTTTATCGAATGCATAATTAAGTGAGAATTTTAAATACATCCTTATAAATAATGTGAACATGAAAAATTAAGAAAATGGATGAAATATGACTTTGAATTCTCATGTATAGATAAAAACAGTAAATCAAAGGATATATCATAAATTAGGCATTAGTACACTGTAAGAACTCTCAGGTAAGTGTGAAAATGGAAAAAGACCTGTGATTGATATTATGAACTCATGGAGGAGAGTCATTTATTTTCAAAACACTCTGAACAAGACATTTGTTTTTAAATAGCTCTGATAGATAGTGTAAAAATAATCACTGCTTAAAGCCAAAATAAAAACAAATCATCAGAAAATATATGTAAAAGAGTGTGAAGCATGTTATGTTCCATAAACAATAACATCAGGTAAAGTGGAGAGTCAAATGATGCAGATGTTTCCTATCTGACTTGAAATGAAAAGTTATATTAATAGAAACGGTGTCATGACCAGGTTTCTTGTGCATATTAGATGAGAGAATTTCAAAAGGTTGCAAGCACTTTGATTCTGGGCCAGTTTGTAATCCTTTTGGAGTTAGACTCAAAATTCCCCTTCACATAAGATAAAGCCAAGGCAGAGTTAGATGAATGGAACACACCCCAGGGGAAGTTCTTCCAGGACTCATCAGCACTGGGCATAGGCAGGTCCCAGAAAGAGCTCTCAAGGAATGTGACTTGTTTGCTTTACCCTTTGAGTGCCATACTCAGTTACTGACTTCTCCTCCCTGGAAAATAGGAGCAAGACGTGGGTTTTGAAAGGTTTCTCTGATGGTGGCAAAAATAAATTTTCAATATGCAAATTCTGGGGATAATTATTTTCTCTTCCCTATGGAAATAAAATGGTTGATTATCTAGAATAAACTAGCAATCATTGCACATATTATTTACTATTTGTTTTCTTTCATGTAATACACATGTTAGATAGGCAATCAAAGTCTAGGCATGTAGCTCAATTGGTATAGTGCTTGCCTAATATACCAAAAGCCTTATTATTGATCCCACATTCAATGAACTAGGTATGGTTGAATACACCTATAATCCCAGTACTGGGCATGTGAGGACAGGAAGAACAGAAATTCATGGTCATCCTGGGTGACATCAAGAGTTCAAGGTAAGACTTACCTACATGAAAACCTGTAAGCAATCTGATAAATATGATTCAAGTTACTTTTTTTCTTATCTTGCACAAGCTATTATCCATTTAATGGCATTTCATTTTTTATTCACAAAGGTGAATTAAATATTTTAAATGTTTGCTATTATAATTTCATTTTGTTGGCATTTTTGCTTAGAGAAATTTGAACTTGGCTGTTTATTTAATGTTAAGGTTAATACACAAAGCCAGTGAAATATCCACATAGGGTATCTTTTATATGTGTAATATTAAAATGTGATTTATAATGAAATATTATTAGAAAAATTTAACATGCCAACTCACAGGATATACTTTTGTAGTCATTGTTATTATTTTATTATATTTTGAACTGTTAGAACCTAACATACTCATCGCACTTGAAGGATATATTATTCTACAAAGCCTTTCAATAAAATTCAGAAGGTACTTTTCAGTGGCAACAAAGGAATGCTTATATGCATTGAAAATTTGTAATCTTATTGATTTTGCAGTTCTCTCAAGATCCCATTAGAGAAAGGTGTGCATAGAAAAAATATTTAACACTATATAAACATAATCTACGTATACACAAATAAGAAAAAAGTTAAAACTCAGATATGTTTCTAAAATTTTTGGTCTAGATTTCTAATTAGTCAATGAAAAGATAACCTAGTGTTCCAAAAGTAAAGTCAAAATAAATTACCAATGTCAAACAATATCCTTGAGTTTTGCTCAGTAGAGAATAGTTTTATTTCATGTATTTCTTTTTTTTTTAAATTTTTTATTTATTTATTTATTTTTTATTTATTTTTTATTGTCCATAATGAGTTACAACATTTATTTAGTGGGCAAACAATGAGTTGTTATCCCCAATTCCCCACTGCCCTCCCCTCCCCCTCCACTGGATAACCTCCTCCATGGGTCATCTGGATCAGTCCTTGTGACAGGGGACCATGGATAGACTAGTAATCAGCCAGGTTCTCCTGTCCGTACCTCTGGATAGTCTTCCCCCACCACTGCTCTCACAATCTTTCCGCCCCCTCTTCCGCTCAGTTCCCTGAGTCGTGGTGGATGAGTAATAAGTTTGCTTTAAGGTTGTGAGCTTAGGGGTCTTTGTGTCGAAAATCATTGGTTTCTGTTCCACTGGCTAATCCTGTGTTGATTTAATGGCTGTGGCTGTGGGCCCCTTGTTCATCTCATCTTTCTCTGCGGAGTTCCATTTGGATCCTCCATTGTATGACTGTGGTGGCCCCTCTCTTGCCAGAATCTCAGCTATCGGCCTATGGTCGGTTGGTAGGGTTAGATGAGCCCCAGCACTCTCGCTGCATCCTGAAAGATACAAGCACAATCTCCATCGGAGGTGAGATCAGTGTAGGTTAACAAATACACACAATTTTAGATTACCAGGATTCGATTTTTAGTAGCCTCCCTATCAATTGGTCCCATAATGCTTCTTGTCTTGGGAGCCTAAGAGTACGGGATCCGGTGCCTAACGCCCTGAATCCCAGGTTCCAGACAAGGGGACCCCCTCACTAAGTGGATAATTGGCCGAATTGGAAGCTGTTGATTGTCTCCCCCAGGCCCAGGCTCCTCCATTACACAAGTGCTCCTCTCTTGGTTCGCTGCTCACTCCTACTGGGAGGTGTGGTCAGCCTACTCATAACCACCGATTGTGTTTCCTGTCAGTGGTCTCTGTTTAGTCCAGCTGTCGTAGATCAT
This sequence comes from Zapus hudsonius, assembly GCA_004024765.1. Lineage (NCBI taxonomy): Eukaryota > Metazoa > Chordata > Mammalia > Rodentia > Dipodidae > Zapus > Zapus hudsonius. The sequence goes on along the minus strand of PVHP010054295.1, from coordinate 262 downwards.
TTTCCACTGGCCGCCTATGCCGTGCCTTCCAGCACTACACTAACTGCCTTCTGGGGGCTGGATACCATTCCGGACTTTGAAGGGTTTCTCGATGCTGATCGATGCAGTCTGTGGTTTCTTCAGTAACAGGGTTTTGCCTCAGGCCTGGGGAAAGCACTCAAGAGCTTTGACAGAATTCTGTCTTGTTGTTGGAATCTCATGAGTCACTTTGGTCAACAGCTCAGTGAGGGAAGGAACCAGTGGTTGGAACCAGGGGTTGTCA
>PVHP010054294.1:0-10496 GCA_004024765.1 Zapus hudsonius | reverse complement strand
AAGGTTTATTTCCAGCATGTTGGGGTCTGTATCCCAGCTCAAAAAGTTGAACCCCTGACCAAGGAGGTTCTCTGAATTCTTTACTAGGTTTTTATATGTTTGAGTTTAAAGGCATGGACACTTCATAGCTATCTACTATCTCTATGGCACACAGGTGGCTCATAACCTTTTAGCTCACATCCTGGCCACATCTAGGTGGTCACTCTAATCTCATGGAAAACATCTGGTTGTCTATTTACAGACATCCCTTTAAGCTCAGACCTTCTTTACCAGTGATGACTCTTTCTTCCGAGAAGGGAGTAGGGGGCTTTTCATCCATCTGTTCCTTTGAACTGTCAAAGCTAATATTGATGGCGATGAGTTAACTGTCCCCAACAATGGAACTTCTCTGGATCTGGTAGCCTAAAATAAATCCATTCCTCCTATAATCTGTGTCTGGTTTGGATGTTCATTCTAGGAACATGAAACTGTCTATGACAAAAATTTTGTACCAGGGCTGAAGAGATGGCTTAGCAGTTAAGGCATTTGCCTGTACTGCAGAAGGGCCAGAGTTCAATCCCCCTGTGCCCATATAAAGCCAGATGCACAAGAGGGCACATGTGTCTGGAGTTCATTTGCAGTGTGTTCATTATCTCTGCCTTTCTCTCTCTCTCTCTCTCTCTCTCTCTTAAATAAAAATTAAAAAAGAAAAAAAATTTTGTACCAGGAGAGTGGGGTATTGTTGCAGATGAATCTGACCATGAGGATTATGGTCTTTTGGAACTTGTGTACTAGAAGAATGTTGATAGAATTTTATGGGTTACTCTGTTGAGAGTTTGAAAATGCTAAGTGCAGAAAAAATTGTGTTTTTGTGTAAACTTTCAAAGGGAAAGGAAGGATAGCAGAGAACTTTATTGGAATTGGGCTACTGGCCCAGAGATTTGATCATGGTTGAATTTGAAAGTAATGGGTCCATGTATTTGGCAGAAGATATAGAACTGAGATTTAAAATTGGAAAAACTTAAACAGATTTAAAGTTAATGGCACAGAGAGGGGTTTTAGGTTATTGAAGCCACTATTATCAAGCAGATTAGCATTATTAAGGATGACCAGCTTCTTTGCATTGAAACAATGGAAAGATGCCAGAGGTGATTCTACCTAGAAAAGACTGAATGGTCAAAATGCAAACTCTTTTTTTTGTTTGTTTTTGTTTTTTTCGAGGTAGGGTCTCACTCTAGCCCAGGCTGACCTGGAATTCACTATATAGTCTCAGGCTGGCCTTCAACTCACAGCACTCCTCCTACCTCTGCCTCCGGAGTGCTGGGATTAAAGGCGTGCGCCACCACACCCGGCCTAACTCTTTTTTTTAATTATTTATTTGAGAGAGAAAGAGCAAGAAATAGAGAGATAGAGGGGGGAGAGTAAGAGATAGAGAATGGGTACCCTGAAGGCTAGGGTCTCTAGCCTTTGCAAACAAACTCCAGATACTTGCTTTTCAAGATCACATTTTGTTTCCTCCCTGGATTAACAAATGACCTTGTTACTGCACAAGTGGCACATGCATTTGGACTTTGTTTCCTGGGGCTATAGGCCCTTGCTCACTTGCTCTTTCTCTCCTTGCAAATAAATAAAAATAATTGCAATTTAAAAATGCATGGGGGGGAGCTGGGCGTGGTGTCGCACGCCTTTAATCCCAGCACTCGGAGGCAGAGGTAGGAGGATCACCATGAGTTCAAGACCACCCTGAGACTACATAGTGAATTCCAGGTCAGCCTGGACTAGAGTGAGACCCTACCTTGAAAAACCAGGAAAAAAATGCATAGGGGGACTGGAAAGATGGCTCAGCCATTAAGGCACTTGCCTACCCAGCCTAATGACTGGGGTTTGATTCCCCAGTACCCACATAAAGCCAGATGCACAAATTGACACATGTTTGTGGAGTTCATTTGCAGTGGCTAGAGGCCCTGGTGTACCTATTCTCTCTCTCTTTCTCTCCCTGCTTGCAAACCAATAATTTTTTTAATTACATGGAAGTGTGTAATGAAGTGTACATTTTTCCAGGATCTACTTCTAAAATGTGGCATGTGAAGCAGGGGCATGATGTTCCTGATAGAGAAGGTAATGAGGCCTTTGTAAGATGTACCATGGTTTGCAATGGAGACCAAAGATGTTTCTTCCATACCATGATTGTGCAGGGCCTACTATAGAGCACTGTTGGCTTGGGATGAATGTCTTTCCTGGCTACTTAGCACAGCTGGAGGTATAGAAATTGGAAATCCAGAAACTGTCATCATTAGTTATGGATATTAGACTTGAACTGCAGATGTTTGATGTTTATCTGATGATTATTGATTTTGCATTGGTCCAGTCTCTTCTTGTTATGCCTTATAACAATGGAAATGTTTATTCTATGCCATTATATGTTGGAATTATGTAACTTGTTTTGATTTTACTGGATTCACAGTTAAGGGACATTCTTAAAATTGGTAGAGTTGATGGGGACTTTTGAAGTTTGACAAATGAAATTTGCAATGTGAGATAGTAATGAATCTATGGAGGCTAGGGGCAGAATGTGTTAGTTTGAATGTGTGTCCTCCATAGACTGAGATGTTGTATTAAAGTTTGTAACTTGATCTCCAGCCACATGGTTGCAGGAGGTGTTACTTAGAGTGTATCTTGGAGACCAGCCCTAATGTGTCACTGGGGGGGTGGATCTGAATTCTAGCCCAAAAGTATGCAGAGTTCTGATCTCTGGGGATCCTCTTGCTGCAGGTTTGTGCTTACTGCTTTTTGGTGTTAGTTGGCCAGTGACTGTTTCTCTCTGCTTGGATTTATGAATGGGAGCCAGCTTCTTTTGCCATTGATGGAACTTCCCTTGGGTCTATAAGCTGAAATAAATCCCATTTCTCCCATAAGACTGTGTTTGATTGGAAGTTTATTCTAGCATTGTGGAGCTGTCTAATACAGCTGGGGATCAAGCATTCCAAACATATGAGTCGATGAGTGGCATCTGATTCAAACTGCCATAGCTACATAGGAAACTCAAGGCCAGCCTAGGCTCCATGAAGGAAGAAAGGAAGATGAAGAATAAGGAAGTCCAAGGATATATACCTGGGGTGGATAGTAATGGCATATGAGTGCTCCAAAGCACCCTTAGTTGAACTCTATTTTACCTTTTAACTTGGGGTAAGCGTGAGAGATTCTGCACAATTTCTTTAAGAATTGCACTCCATTATTAATGTAAACCTGGTATAAAGCCTAAGGTTTGGGAGGTCATAAGCCTAGCGTGGAATCTACTGTTGTGTTTTACCAAATGGACACGATATGTCTATCAAATTATCTTTTAAATAATTATGTTTAGGGCTGGAGAGATGGCTCACTGGTTAAAGCACTTGCCTCCAGTGCCTAAGGCCCCGGGTTCAATTCCCCAGTACCCACATAAGCCAGACCCACAAGGTGGTGGCCCTGGTGTGCTCTCTCTCTCTATCTCTCTCATCTCTCTGCTTGAAATTGAATAAATAAAATAAAATAAAAAAAGCATGAGCCACTGTGTGCCGTGCTTAGCTTTAAATAATTATGTTTATACCCATAGATTAGTGCTGCTGTCTGCTTTGGTCAGAGCTTATTTTTTCTGTTGTCATCAGTGACTGCAGAGACTTAGACATAACTGTTTAACATGCTGAGAATAAGTGACTGGTGAGTGCCCATACCTAAATGGGATAGTTATATTATCCTTCCTAAGACTCAGGGAACATTTTAGAAGAAGGAGCGAAAAGAATATAAGATCCAGAAGGAACTGGGGAGTGGTGCAGAATGCTGTCTTCCAGACATGACATGGTATGTTTATTACACCCTTAACTCACAGCAGTTGTGGTTACCTGCACAAGATCTATACAATAGTGGGCTAGTAAACCTTCTGTCTTGGATGGGAAGGAGCTTATGAGGTCTCAACCTCCTCCCCGAGGATTTATACAAAATTAACAGTTGATGGGGGAGAAACACTTTCCTCAGTGGTGTAGTCAACTCCTATAAGGTTCCCATGCTCCTATAAACAAACCCTTCACCCATGCTCCTGTAAGCAACCCTAATGAAATTTATTGTATCACAAAAAATTAAAAAGACATGAAAGTACAGGGGACACAAGTTAGGCAGAGAAAGGGGATTGTCAGAAATGGGAGGGGGATAAGAGAGGGTAAAAGGGGTGAACATGATTGAAATACATTTTGTACATTATGCACAATTAACACATATTAATAAAAACACTGAAAAGAAAAAGAATGACACTCCTATGTAATTAATTCTGCTAGCTGTGCAGAAGGATTGGGAAAGGATGAGGAAGGATGCAGAGACTCTACGAAGGGTGAGCTGGGCTCCTTTGAGGGAGATTTACATCCAGCTGTGGCAGCGAAGAGCCAGGTTTCTGCCTGATTGTCCAAGCAGGCGTGGGAAGTGGGGAGGAGGCTGTCAATAGCTTAGCAAAAGCTTTTTTTTTTTTGGTATTTTTATTATCCTTAATTAGGTACATTGTATGAGCAAATCTTATGATGGTACCCTCGTTTCCCTCTTCCCTGTCCCCAATCCATTGGGGGTCCTCCTTGGTGGGCATACTGGATCAGTCCATGGGGTAGGGGGTTATGAATAGCACAGGAGGTAGCCAGGTTTCCCTTTTTGTGTGTTGCTGGGGGGGGGCAATGTCTCTGGATATTCTCCCCCACCATGGCTCTTACAATCTTTCTGCCTCCTCTTCCGCTCAGTTCCCTGAGTCATGGTGGGTGAGTTTTAAGTCTGTTTTATTTTTGAGATGTTAAGTGTCTCTCTACTTCTGCTTTGCACTGTGTTGAATATTGTTCGTGTCTGTCTCTTTGACCTATCTTGGGTTAACTGACTTGCTGTGGTGATAGGTCTCTTGTTTATCACATCACTCTCTCAAAGGTTTCTTTTGGGGCCTACATTATAGGCCCAGGGTGGTTCGTCTCTTGCCAGGATGTCAGCCATCATCTTGTGTCTTGTTGGTGGAATTGGATTGAGCATGGCTGTCTCACTACCTTCTGAAAAACAATGAAAAAATACAGAACAATACTCTTCATTGGAGAGTGGGATCAGAGTAGGTTAAATGAGACACACATTGCTAATTTGGCAAGATTCTATTGGGAGTAGCCTCTCTGCAGGTCTCTGGTAGTGGGAATTTCCCCTTGGAGCCCAGGTTTTTGGTCTCCATAGGACTTTGCCCTGGATCCCAATTCCAGTTAAGGGTTTCTTATCATTGAGTGGATCTCTTGGCCAATGTGAAAGCTGTTGATTCCGCCCCTCCTTAGGTTTTGGTGTCACTATTGCACACATGATCACTTCTTTTTTTTATTTTTTATTTTTGGTTTTCGAGGTAGGGTCTTGCTCTAGCCCAGGCTGACCTGGAATTCACTATGTAGTCTCAGGGTGGCCTTGAACTCACGGCAATCCTCCTACCTCTGCCTCCCGAGTGCTGGGATTAAAGGCGTGCGCCACCACGCCCGGCTATTTTGTCTTTCTGTCTAGTAAAAATCTTATATTTTAGTAAAGAATAACGGAACTTTAATGTCCTGACAGAGAGCTATTAATTGCAAGAGAGAGAATGTGGATTTATATTAACCTTGTGTTACTTGTTTCCTCTTTTTTGTCCTTATTGAAAAGACGGTCTTGGGGAACATATGAATTAATTTAAATCAGCTCGGATCTGAGGCAGGGGAATGTTTGATCCCAAACTCACAGTTTGTAACATTCTTAAACAGCACATGACTATCTATTAATATAATTTGTATTTCTAAGAACAAGAAGTGATAGAACAGTGAACTGAACATCTTACCATATGGACCTTGTAATTGTAACTTTGAACATAAAGGCATTTGCTTTTCTGGAGACACAGAAGAAGTGCCAAATTGTTATCTCTTGTAATTTGTAGGCTATTCAAGCCATGGAGCAGAGAAAGGTTAGAAGTCTCCTTTAGGCTTTGAGGATCAAAGGAATCTTTTTTTTTGGGGGGGGGGTTCGAGGTAGGGTCTCACTCTAGCCCAGGCTGACCTGGAATTCACTATGTAGTCTCAGGGTGGCCTTGAACTCATGGTGATCCTCCTACCTCTGCCTCCCGAGTGCTGGGATTAAAGGCATGCACCACCAAGCCCGGCTTTTAAAAAAAAATATTTTATTTATTCATTTTCAAGCAGAGAAATACAGAGAGGTGGGGGAGCACCAGGGCCACCACCTTGTGGGTCTGGCATATGTGGGTACTGGGGAATTGAACCCTGGGCCTTAGGCACTGGAGGCAAGTGCCTTAGCCACTGAGCCATCTCTCCAGCCCACAGATGTTTCTTATCATGCCCTGTTCTATAGGAATTTTAGTTTATTTAGTGAATATTTTCAGTCAGGAATATCAAAAGGGTCTGTCTGGCTTCTCTTTGTTTCTTTCTTCCCTAAATCTGTTTCCCTTGAACTCAATCTGAGTCCATCCCAAGAAAGGAGTTCCCTTTCCTGGAGGATTAAATTTGATCCCCTAAAAGTAAATAAATAACCCTGATCCTGTACATAGAAGCCTGGTATTGAAGCTGGTCAGTTTCCCCCCATCCAGAACCTAGAAAAGACCCTGGTCTGGATCTCAGGTGGGATTTTCTTTATCTGGAACCCTTCCCCCCTGCTGTACAAGAGCATTGCCTTCCTTCTTTCTCTTAAATTCTATCCATAATCTAATAAAATCTCTCTAAACTTTACCCTGTGGTGTGTGGATTTCAGTTCTTTGAATTCATAAGACAAGAAGCTGGAGGCTCCATACTCAGTGGAAGTTTTATGTGATCATGACACTCACCCTAAATCTTAGGTTAAAGCCCAACTAAGAGTCAAGAAAAGCTCTGTTGCTCTCAAAGACACCTGAAATGCCCATGTTAATGGTGTGTGTGAGTGAAGGTATCCGGTCAATGTTTGGAATCTGGCCCCACTGATGGAACAATTTAGCATCTCTGAGCCTCAACAGATAGTTTTCCCCCCAGAAAGTGGAGACATAAGTTTCTTTCCTTTGCCTTTTTCTTTTAAAAAAATTATAGGTTTTTGTTTTTCGAGGTAGGGTCTTGCTCTAGTCCAGGCTGACCTGGAACTCACTATGTAGTCTCAGTGTTGCCTTGAACTCACGGCAATACTCCTACCTCTGCCTCCCGAGTGCTGGGATTAAAGGCGTGCGCCACCATGCCCAGAAAATTATAGGTTTTATTTTAGATAAAATTTAAGAGTGTTGTTTTCGCCTCCAGAGGTGCCCTTAGCCACCGCAGAGGGAAACCGGTGACGCGGTGGGAGCTGAGCGAAGACGGGTCACTGCTCCGCTACTCCACTGTCTCAGGGCGGGTCCACAGAGCTGGGGGGCCGACGCAGGGGGGGTCCAGCGAGACACAGATGCCAGCAGATGTGTATAGTGTATCCACATCGTTCTTTATTCAATTGGGGGAACTTACATTTATAGGAAAAAAGGGGGTCAGGGGGATGGGGAATAGGGAAGAGAAAAGGGGATTGGTTGATTGGGGTGGTGAGTTAGCAGCCTGCACTGGGATAGGTGGGTATGGACAACCTGAGAATACCTCATTTGGGGGCCTGAGTGGCGGGAAATATGTGATTCTAGCCACGGTCCTTGGGGATGGGTACAAGGAAATTTGTTACTTGGGTCTGACATCCATTGCCAGTCATGCTGAGATGGGAATGCTGGGTTCCTGTGGCTGGCCCATGGGGGTTGGGAGTCAGGGTTGACGGAGCTGGGAAACGCCTACCGAATTATTGGGGTTTCACCTACTCAAACATCCTTAACCCTTTGTTCTCCATGCCCTCACTAGCAGTGCCAACAAGCAGTTCCTGATACAAGAGAAACACAGAGAAGCAATCAAAAGAAAAATATTGGTCTCTTTATTATGGAAAAAGATCAACTCATGAACAGTGCAGGAGAAAACAACTGTCCAGTGCAGGGCTCTCTCTTCCAGGTCTCACCAAAGGAGCGCCTCAAGCTTCTATTCACTTTCTCTAAATCTCCAGAACATAGGAAGATTATTCGATACTATTTTCAGTGATGAAAGTTATGGTTGGAGGCTTCTGCTTGGGTTCAGTGATTTCTTAATGCCATAGGTAAGCTAGAAGGCCTTAGGAAAGCAAGGGTTCTTGAGAAGAAAATCTTAGTGCTATGTGTAAGTTTTGAAAGTGACTGAAACCATGTAAGACCACTCTGAAAGGAAGGGAAAACTTTATTCAGAGGAAAAAACTGAGCTGTGGGCTATCTCAGCAGGGTGGAGAAAGCCAAGTCCATGTAGTTGGCTTGGGTTTTTAAAGGGAAAGAGAAGCTGCCCTAGGTTCACAGGTTAGGGTGGGATTAGAGCTTGAGGTCAAGGGTCCCAGGTCCCAGGGTGGGGTTAGAGCCTGAGGTCATGGGTTCTGGAATAAGGTTAGATAATTTCCCCCTGGGGGAAACAAGGTACAGAAGAGATTTTGCTCCCATCAGCTTGTTTGCCCAGGGGTGTTAAAGCAGGTTCCATCTTGAGGTTTGGGCTCCATGTTGGGGGCCTGAGTTTTGGCTTAACACTATGTACTTGAATCTGACATTAAGAGCCTTAGTCTAGGTTGCACTGGTCTATTAGGAGGAAGAATGAAACCACAGAGTAGTGATGTCCAGGTGGTGGAAGTTTACACACTGATTCAACCTTAGAGGGACCATTTCCACCTCCATTACATGAGGTCTCTCCCTCAGGCAAACAATTGTCAAGAGCAGATCAGACCTTCCTGGAGAGTGCTTCCTGATTCCAGGAATGCTTCTTTAAAATCAGAAGCAGATCTGGGCCCCACCCAGGCACAACCTAACAAAATACACAAAAGGCAGACACTCAAAGGTGCCAGAACTGACAGGACAGGAAGTAGTGACTAGGTGGGGATCTTTTTTGTCCTCCTTGCTTTGCCCATCCCCCACTGGCTGCTCCTCTGAGATATTGTCTGCACCCATTGATAGCTTCTTGGATGTTTGGTATAGTTCATTCAAGTTGAATTCCCAAATCACATTCTTCTCAGAGAAAGTCCAAGAGACAGCTCATCCTTTTTTTGTCACCTTGGAACAGGTGTCAGGGAGCTGCTTGGTGAAGGGTAATGTGCTTACTTTGTACTGTGTACTAACATTAGTGTAGCGTCCAAGATCCACCTTCACAAAATTTATATCTGTACAGTTGTACTTGAGGGAGAGGGAATCGTAAATAGGAGCAAATGACTGGCATTCATTAGCCCAATTAGCAAAGAACTCCACAATCCAAGTGACCCTCTTGTCCTGTTCCAGTTCTTCATCAATGGTTTTATAATTAAAATACTTGATATACTCAGGCCCATGTACAGAGGGGGTTTGCAGGTCATCAGGACCACTATTCGGAGTGTGATGTACAGCAAACCCATGCAAATATCCAGGCTGGAAAAAAGAACTGCATTGGCCACTTTACTGAACATGAAGATGTTGCCTACATGTTGCTCCACAGTAGCAGTGGATCTGCGGTTCTTCATCACCACAGTGGCATTGAGGAACATCAGGAGGTTCACTTCTCTCTAGTCAAAGTCACATGGGTTTTTGCTTCGTGCTGCATGGGGAGACTGAGGCAGAGCAGCAGCAGCTTCCTCACAAGAGGGAAAGCAGCAGAGAGCAGGTCAGGCGTGCCATCAGGAGAGCGATCAGCAGCGCCCTGAGGCCTGGTGCCTCTTCCTTCACTGTGGAGATGGCTATGGGCCAGATCTCAGATGCCTTTGCCTTTTTCTTTTTATACTGGGGATGGAGCTTAGAACTTTATACAAGCCAGGCTGATTCTCAACCACTAAGCTACACCTTCAGTTCTTGATACATTTTTGTTGGGTCCCAGCCTAACTGAGCAACTTTGGGCTAAGTTTTAGAATATAATATGGGGCCGGATGAGGTGGCACACACCTTTTGGTCCTAACACAAGCGTGGTAACACACGCCTTTGATCCCAGCACACCTTTGTTCCCAGGATAGCCTAATCCTGTTTGTTAATGCTAATAAGCTTTGTTCCTGCTTGCAGTTTCCTTTTGAGAGAGATAAGGCTAAGCAATGCAGCCTTGGGTTATAAAAGGGTTTGGATGCTGGAATAAAAATTTGAGATTTGCCCGACATATCTCCTGGCTGCCTGTGTCTGTCCAGCCATCGCCTCATCTCTCCCCGATAAAGCCCCATCTCCTGCTGGCCAGCGAAACTTGGGCTAACCACAGGGGGCCAGGGGTCCGCAACCCTCCACAACACATTTTATTTATTATTTTTCTTTTTTTGAGATGATAGAACTCAAGATGGCCTCACAAACTCATTGTGTAACCAAAGAGGACCTTGAATTCCAATCTCCCAAGTACAGGAATTATAGATGTACACCATCACACTTAGTTTTATGTGGTGTTGAGAACAGAGCATAGGGCTTTCTGCATGCCAGATAAGCATTCTGCCAACTAAGCTACAGCCCCAGACCATAAGATACATTTTTTTTT
>PVHP010054293.1:0-10463 GCA_004024765.1 Zapus hudsonius | reverse complement strand
TCCATGTAGTTTTGCTTAATTTCAATTACTCCTTAAGCTCATCTTTGTACTTATAGTCAGCTGTTTCACTTTTGCCAGGATGAACTTAGTATGATTTTGAGGAACATAGTAAAACATTTTAATATCATAATAACTACCTAGGTCTATTGTAAAGCAACATACTTTTAACACGCAAAATAATTTGGATAAAATTATGTTTAAGGTGTCAATGCCTCTATCAACTTATCACCAACATATTATAGAATAGTTATCACTGTCTAGATAAAGAATAAGATTTATCTCTCTATATATACTATATATATGTGTGTATGTATATAAAATCATGTACTAATACCCTTGCTTTGATTCCCCAGGACCCACATAAAGCCAGATGTACTAGTGGTACAAGCATCTGGAAATCATTTGCAGTGGCAAGAGGTACTGATATGTCCTTTCTCTCTATCTCTGTCTGCGAGCAAGTAAATAAATAATTTTTTAAAAGTCATTATGCATTCCAGATAATAGCTTTAGTTCATACTAAGTTACTCGTGAGAATAAGGTCTATTTCTAAAGGGTTACCCTCTTGTCTTCCAGAAATATGTATCAATAACCACTGGAGAATGGAGAAATCTTTGCTTTTTTGATTTATTTCTCACTGCACTGCTGGGTGTCATTTGCTGAAAATGTTTGGATAATGGCTGGTGAAAGTACACATTTCTTAAAGAATCTGCTGAGAAAGATTAGTAATGGCTAAGAATTGCAGGCTTCTCAGGTAATTGACTTTTTTATATCTGGAGGATAGCCAGTCCTTTATTTTCACTGTAGTTGGTATATAATAGACTGATCTCAAGTTGCACAATTGAACTCTCTCCAGTTGTTAGAACATGTACTTTTAAATGGAAAGCTTGGTACTAATTTAACAAATTAAATTATACAGGCTGGTATTAGCCCTTCCTACTATGTCCATGGGCATATTTTATCATAATCCCTATAGCTAAAAGCTCACCCAGAAGACAAATCAATAATAACAATAAATAAATATATGCATAGCACATATCACGTGCTTCTTTTCTCTTTATTTGAAGAAACTTTGTTCTTCATATGACAGGAAGTAAGAATTCTTTGTAATTATATTTCTAATGATTATACTATTCATTATCACCATATCTGTCATGTGCCTTTCATTTTGGAACCTAAACAATTCTCAGGGTACCACTAAGAATCAAGATAGGTCAATCCCACAAGTCAATTTATTTCCACGTTACCAAGGACACTGTAGAATTTCCTGAATTTAAAGGAGATGTCCTTTCTTTTTATATTTTCCTTAAAAGACAGTTACTGGGCAGTTTTTAGAGAAAATGGGCCATTTGTTTCTGAAGTAACTCAATCCTGATAGCAGTGCTAAATTAAAATTCTATTACAAGAGGATAATACATCAGTTATAATTAATACATTAGTTGTAAGTGAAGTAACTTTGGCCAAGCTATTTTATCTCTGAGATTCTCAGTTCAATTGGACTTTCTAGGCCTGATGCAATTTGCATGAAAATGTGAAATTTCCAAGGATCTTGGACTTAAATGCAGTTAGAAAATCAGGACTAATTGTTAGCATTTTATTGATGAAATATTTCAATAACTTCTTTTTTTCTAGAGGGGTTCCAAAATTATTTATGTGTCAGAGTAAGAGAATAACTTGATATATTTGGTGAGAAATATAGTCCTTTGGATTTCTCATCAACCATAAAGATATTTTTCAAAGTGCTACTTCTTAGAACACATTAAAATGCTGGCTGAGAAGTGGGAATGGTGGTTCATGCCTAAAATCATAGCACTTGGAAGACAGAAGAAGGAGAATTACAAAATTTGAGGCCAGTCTGGGCTACATTATGGAGATCCTGTCTCAAAGTAAATAAACAAATTAGTCAATTAAAGTGAATAAATAAAATTACACTTGATATTCATGGTAGATTGTATTCTTTTAAAAATATTTCAATGTGGAAGTCAATATTTTAATTCATATCATAAACCTGAAATGTGATTAACAAGTGAAAAAGAGAAAAATAACCTATTTTTCTGACACCAATCATCCATTAACTTTCTCCATGTAATGAACTACCCCAAACTTGTTATTTCAAGCAATGAATCCAATGAACAAATACTTGTGGGGATAGCCTTTTCTCAAAAGCCTTCTTGTTGAACAGCTCACCTCTCCTATGTGTAGTTTCATCTTCAACAAGCTGTTGCTGAGCAGTGCTTCAAAGGTTAAGCACAAACATGTAAGTCCTCTCAAAGTCTACCAATACAACTAACATAACATTTCTTCTGAATTCTACTGGCCAAAACTGAGGAATTAGGACTGGGAATACAGGGAGAGAAGAATTGGAAATGTAAAAGTTGATAGTTTTATGAATGTGGGTAAACAGACCCAAGAATCAGTTTTAATTATGGAGGACAGAGTCTGACAAACTTCTGGCTTAAATATACACATATTCCATCCCTGCTGTGATCTCATGTTCAAAATGCAACAATCTGATTTAACTTAATTTCCTTTAGTTATAATAATCATTTCCTGACCATTGTACTCTAGGGTCACTGGCATTTTTTTATTAGAATCAGCTATATTGACACACAGTTGCATTTGCTCCTTTCTGTCCATGTCTTTTATATCTCTTTTTAAATATTTTATTTATTCATTTTCAAGCAGAGAGATACAGAGAGAGAGAAAGTGAGAGAGAGAGAGAGAGAGAGAGAGAGAGAGAGAGAGAGAGAGCACAAGAGCCACCACGTTGTGGGTCTGCCCCATGTGGGTCCTGGGGAATTGAGCCCAGGGCCTTAGGCACTGGAGGCAAGTGCCCTAACCTCTGAGCAATCTCTCCAGCCCTATATCTCTTTTAAAATCATTTATTTCATAGGTTCTTCCTCTGAACTCTGAGTTCTGTGGTACTAGGTAGTACAGTTGTAAGGTGTGGTCCAGCACTGGCTCCCTGACTCTTGACACCATAGATTTTATTCCCTCCCTCTGGAACCAAGGACTGGGATCCAACAGATATAAAACTTTTTGCCCCAGAAGTAGCCTTAGTGCAACTCAAGGTCTGGTCCCCAAGACTCACAAAAGCTTTGCTTTCTGAAGTTATGTTTATGGGTACCTATGGAGGTGTTAATATCTACTAGGTGAACTTTGACAAATGAGAAAAGAACCACAAAGGACCTCACAGCTAATAAGCTTGTCCTTTTATTTCAAGACTAGATGGTTTAAGAACACAGTAATTTCACAACCCTTCCTGAAGAAGTACAACCTGATTTATCAGTCAGGGGGTTTCTTAAATGTTTGTGAATGTCTTGATAAGGCGTCACCTCATATTGGCTTTTTTTGCTCCTTCCAAGACTAACATCTCCGTTTCTTTCATTTGTGGTACACTGAGATTGTAGCTTATAAATTGTGAATCATGCTGTTATGGCTCTCTTGTTTTAAGGAACTCAGAATTTTCATTGTTGGCCCACTAAATAATGTAACTCATTATGGACAATAAAAAAATCACGATAGTAACTTTTCACACATTTTTTAAATTTCCACTAAGTAAACATGGAACAGGGAACATTTAGCTTTGGGTTGTGTTCAATAAATGAGTAATAGTCATGTTTAGGAATGTCTTTCATTTACTGGTGCATGTGGCAACTTGTTTTTTTTTAAATATATATTTATTGTCCATAATGAGTTACATTATTTAGTGGGCAAACAATGAGTTGTTATCCCCAATTCCCCAAAGCTCCTTCCCCATCCCCAGTCACCTGGATATCATCCTCAATGGGTCGTCTGGATCAGTCCTTGTGGCAGAGGACCATGGATAGCCTAGTACTCAGACTGGTTCTCCCGGCCCAATTGTGTTGTTACTGAGGGGTGCCATGCCTCTGGATCATCTCCCCCACCACGACTCTCACACTTTCTGCTCCCTCTTCCGCTCAGTTCCCTGAGTTGTGGTGGGTGAGTATTAAGATTGCTTTAATGTTGTGAGCTTAGGGGTTTTTGTGTCGAGATTCGTTGGTTTCTGTCTCACTGGCTTATCCCGTGTTGACTGAATGACTGTGGCTGTGGATCCCTTGTTCATCCCATCATTCTCTTCTGGGTTCCATATGGATCCTCCATGATATGACTGTGGTGGCTCATCTCTTGCCAGGATCTCAGCTTTCTGCCTGTGGTCGGTTGGTAGGGTTATATGAGCCACAGCTCTCTCGCTATACATCCTGAAAAATACAAACACAATCTCCATCGGAGAGTGAGATCAGTATAGTTTAACAAATGTACACCATTCTGGATTACCTAGATTCTATTTTTAGTAGCCTCCCCATCAGTTGCTCACATACTGCATCTTTCCTTGTAAGCCCAAGAGTACGGGATATGGTGCCTATTGCCCTGAATTCCCAGTTCCAGTCAAGGGCTCCCCCTCCCTAAGTGGAATATTTGGCCAAATTTAAAAGCTGTTGATTGTCTCCCCAAGGCCCAGTTTTCTCCATTGCATGAGTGCTCCTTTCTTGGTTCTCTGTTCTCTCCCAGTAGGAGGTATGGTCAGCGTATTCATGGCCGCAGACTGTGTTTCATGCCAGTGATCTCTGTTTACTCCAGCTGTTGTTGATCAGCTTCCCCTGGCAGCTTGTCCAGTGCCTTCCAGCACTGTACTAACTGGCATATGGGGCCTGTTACCATTCCTGACTTTGAAGGGTCTCTTGATGCTGATCAATGGCATACTGTGGTTTCTTCAGCAACAGGATTTTGCCTCATGCCTGGGGAGGTCACTCAAGAGCTTGACAGAATTCTGTCTTCTTTTTGGAACCTCATGGGTCACTTTGGTAAATAGCTCAGTGAGGGAAGGAACCGGTCTCTGGGACCAGAGATTGTCAGACTGATCAATTATTCACAGACTTAGACTCTCTCCCCTACTACTCATGGCCCCTCTTGCCAGTTGACGCCCACTACTTGCTCAATAGGTTATAGTATGCTTGTAAGGATTTTATGTTTTTGAACCTAATTTGGTTTAGCCTCGTGCTTAACCCATTCCCCTCCCCCATTCCTTACCCCTCATTCATAACCTCTCACTTCTTTCTACTAGTCTGTGGAGAGTTTTCGGTTAGCCTGGTTAAGGACTGCATATGAGGGAGAATATGCGGCATTCGATTCTCTGATCTTTTGAGTGTTCACTTAGTAAGATCTGCTCAAAGTCAGTCCATTTTTTCCTAAATTTTGATATGTCATTTTTCCTTTCAGCTGAGTAGAACTCCATCGAGTAAATATAACACAGTTTTGCTGTTCATTCCTTCATGGATGGGCATTTGGATTGATTCCAATTCTTGGCTATTATGAATTGAGCTGCTATAAATATAGTTGTACAAAAGTTTCTGCATGGAGATGTGACATCTTGAGGGTAGATGCCTAGTAGAGAGATAGCTGGGTCTATTTCTTTTCTCTTGCAGCTTTGAGTATTTTCTCTTTGCTTTCTATTTTCGGCATATTGATTAAAATGGGTCTTGGAGAATTCCTCTTCATGTCCTGTCTGTTTGGAGTCCTCTGGGCCCCTTGAATGTTGAGTGGGCTTTCTCTTGTTAGATAGGGGAAGTTTTCTTGAATAATTATGTTGATAATATTTCCTATGCCCTTAGCCTGGGCTTCTTCTCCCTCTGGGATCCCCATGATTCTAATATTGGGCCTCCTTATGGTATCCCATAGATCTCACAAATTTTGCTCACTTGATTTCTTGAATTTATTGAAACCAATGACATCCTTATTAATTCCTTCTGTCTTATCCTCAACATCTGAGAGTCTGTCCTCCAGATTGTCGACTCTGGGACTGATTGATTCAAGGGAGGTTTTTAACAACTCCGTTTCATTTTTGGTTTCTGCTATCATTTTGTTTATGGTCTCCAATTCTTTGGTGAGATGCAATTTCCAGTCTATTTTTGTTTTTGCTAGGGATTCCTGAAAATCATTTTTACGTTTTCTTAAGTCCTCATCAAATTTAATCAATTGATTTTCTAGCTCCTCCCATAGTTGGTTCACCTTCAATTCACTTAATGTGTTTCTGAATTCATTCATATTTCTCTCCCATTAAATTCAGTCTGGAGTCTATCCTTGTGTTGGTGAGCTTCATCTCATTCATATCTTTTTCATAGTTTCCATATCAGCCATTAACTGCTTCATGTTTGCATTGCAGTTGTGGTCAGGAATCATATTAGTCTCTTTTTGGGATTGTATATTTGTTGTCTCCACTTCCTTGTCACTTGCCTAATCCATAATGGGACTAGAGGCCCTGAATTGGGGAGATCTGTCTTTAATTTCTGTGTTTTTTATTTTTTGGTGGTTTCTGCCCATGTCCAGGTAGGGGAGTGGGACGCAGGCACCCTGGGGAGTGCTATTCAACACCACTTTGCAAACATCATTTAGCTTTTTCATCATATGAATGGACTGTTCATATATGAGCTTTGCTTTCATTTGTCCCAAACAATTAAGGTAGAAAGTAGCTGAAAGCACACAGTAGTTTATGGAATATCAAAATCAGATTTTCATGTTAGCAATTTTAGCCAAAATTAAGTACTTTCATAGACTAATACTTTTTTAATAAGGGAGGAAGGATATATTTTGGCATATGATATCATATGTTTAGCCCCATATATTTGGACAGAACATCATGTGGTAGATGCTGGTCATACTGCTTAGTGTAAAGGAAACAGAGACAACCAATGCCTCTTTAAAGCAAAAATCTAGTTGTTTTCTCCTCAACTCAAAGATGTTAAAGAGAATAAAGGAATACATATTTGCACAATATTAGGTGCTAAAATACTTTAATTTGTGATTTGTAGTATTAGAATAAGCTCATAACAGTAGATATATAGGCTGCAGATGACACTCAGTAACAGAGCATATGCCTGACATATACAAGGCCCTGGGTTCCATCCCCAGCACATACAAAAAGAAAGAGTAAAAAAATCTGTTTAACAGCATACCAAAACTAAAATGCTGTCACTTCATGATTTTTATACACAAAATAGTCACCTGAATACAAGTGCAAGCATGCCTATTGATATAATGTAGTGGTTGATTATAAAGTAGTCTTCCACATGATATAGAATATGCTATCTTATTAACTTAATGCTTGGAGTGGAAACCCATGTATTAAAAACAATCATGTAGCTGAGCGTGGTGGCACACGCCTTTAATGCCAGCACTCGGGAGGCAGAGGTAGGAGAATCACCGTGAGTTCAAGGCCACCCTGAGACTACAGAGTGAATTCCAGGTCAGCCTGGACTACAGAGAGACCCTACCTCAAAAAAACCAAAAACAAACAAACAAACAATCATGTAGCACATGGTGCAATTTAACACTCAGGATGAAGAGGCAGGGGGATCACAGGTTTATGGACAGCATGGGTTAAATGCTACAACCTTGTCTCAAAAAACAATTACCAAAAAAAAATCTTGTAATAAATTCCTGGACACATTAAACCTTTTCTGCAAACTCCTCAAAACACAAACTATTCCCATTGAGGAGACATACTGAACTGTGTTTTCCAAATTTCATTTGCCATCTCTTATTGAACCAAATAAAACTCTTTAATCCTTATCCTAGAAAAATACATACGTGAACACACATAATATTTGGAATATAATTTCAGAAAAGTTATTAAAGTCATGATACCACTTCAAGGACTGGAATAATTAAACAATTTCTTTGAATTCCTCAAATTATCTTAGTAAGTAGTATCCTGTAGAGAAATCTCAGTGTAACATAACTCCCTTTTAATTTAATGTTAATTGCTTTTTCTCTGAGATTCCCTTAAGATATTTTTCTTAATCTTTGAATATAAATAACTTCAAAAGTTTTCTTAATAATCACTCCATTTGATTAATCTTTAGGTCAAGACTTATGCACAAACATTTCCTTCTATTAAATCTTTGAATATGTTTTCCATGTTTTCTCCTTTTTAAAAATCTCTATTCAAAATCTATCATCTTTTTGACAATAATTCCATGAATAGATTTTTTAAAAATTTCATTTGTGTGATATTTTTAATCTTGACTTCCAGGTTTCTTAGTGTAGGTTCAAATATCATTTGTTCTTGTTGTAGTTGCATACAATGCTAAATATACCTCTATAAATATTTTCATTTAGACCTCTTATTTAATTGTATTTCTCATTTTTACTTTGAAAGCTGATTTTTCATCTCCTGCCTTAAGCCTTTTTAAAATTAACATTGCTGAAGATTTTTTTAAACTTGGAGACAAATATGTTTTTAACTCCTAGCTTTGTCTTTCTTATTGTAATGTTACTCATTTTACATTTTATTGTTTCTCTTTTTATTGTGTGGTTTCTACTCATGTAGCAAGTCATTTTTGTTACTTTTTTAAAAATATTTTTTATGTGTTATATAGTGTGTGGTTTTTGTTGTTGTTGTTGTTGTGGTTGTGGTGGTGGTGGTGGTGGTGGTGGTGGTGGTGGTGGTGGTGTGTGTGTGTGTGTGTGTATGTGTGTGCGCGTTTATATGTGTGTGTTAGTTGCAGTGGTTTCAGTGAGATGAATACTTGATCCCAAACTAGCTGCAATTTAGTTAGTGGTGCCTTTATGCAGGAGGTGTGCTACTTGGGAAAAAAACCTTGAGGCTTATTAGCCCAGTGACCAGTATTAGCCAGCTTGATTGGACTGTTTCCTCTCCCTCCATGCTCCCTTGCATATTATATGCTTTTCCTGCCATGATGAAGCTTCGCCTAAGAATTATAATCTGAAATAAACCCTTTCCTCCAATATGCTTTTGCTTGGCTGTTTTTTCTCAGAAATGAAAAGGTAACAGTGGTATATGCACATGTGTGTGCAAATGTATATGCCTTATGCACAAGCATGCAGAGACCAGAATAGGATATCAAGTGTTCTCCTCTATTTCTCTTCTATCTTATTTCCTTGGGACCAAGTCTCTTACTAACATGGAGCTTCCAGTTTTGTGGATTATATGAAATGCTCCCCATAGGTTCACATGTCTTGAATACTTTGTACTCAACTGGTGGCAACCTGGAAAAGCTGTGGAGCCTTTAAGAGGTGGACCCTTGCTGGAGGAGGTTTATTGCTAGGGGTGGGCTTTAGGGTAAGATAGTTCAGATCAAAGCCCAGAAGATAGAGTTCTTCTTTTCCATTAATATGGAGATGTGACCCAGGCTTCTTGCTCAGGCCTGTCATGATCTCCACGCCAGGATGAACCATCTCAAAACTGTAAGGGATGAGTACTAAGATATACAGGATCCCTTGCCACAAGGACTAATACAGACAGCCCACGGAGGAGGATATACAACTGATCAGGGATGGGGAAGGAGGAATTGGGGAATTCGGGATAAAAACGCATGGTTTGCCCACTAAATAATGTAACTCATTATGGACAATAAATATATATTTTAAAAAACCCTGTAAGCTGAAATAAACCCAGTTGATGGCAGTTTCAGAATTAGAACCTCGTTAGAGTTGTGTTGTTGTGTATGGGCTTATGGGGTTATTAGCCAGCTTCCCCTTGACAGTGCTCGGCACACCTTCCTGATGCTATTTGTAGTGCTGTGGCAGAAGTGATGTCCACCCCTCTGCTCATGCCATCGTTTTCCATGCCAACATGGAGTTTCCGCTCGGGTCCATAAGCCTAATAAACCCATTCCTCCACAAGCCGCTTTCTTTCTGCACAGCAACTAGAAAGCTGACTGCAACAACTTCTCATTTAGGCTCTCTTCCTTTTATTTACTTTTATCTTACTGTAACCCTCAGCATCCTAACACTGTTCTCTGGATGCCTAGAGCCCTGACAGTCCCACCACTCACACATAAAGGGTATGCACTCAAACTCTACCCATTTTGTTCCTTTCTTTTTCTTTTCACAACCCTCTGCACCCTGTTTTCTATGCTGTGTTTGCCCTACCACCCTATTCAAAACCCCTGTGCCCTGAGACATATGTTTACATTTAATTGTTAAGCAAAATGATATCATCAATTCATATTCAGGTAGTAACAACATAGAATAAAATACTTTTCACAGTTTTTATTTATTTGTTTTACTTTTTACTTTTTGTGTGTGCCTGGGGGGGGAGGTGGGGGCGGGGTTTCCGGGCTCCCCTGCTGCTGCAAATGAATGCCAGATGCTTGTGCTACTTTTTTTTCATTCAGATTACATGGGTGTGGTACCCTGCTAATGAGGCATGAAGGAAGTAGGGTTTTGCTGAGTCTGGCAGGCTTCTGGAACAGTCTCCTTCCGATAAGGAAGTTGAGGCAAAGTCCGGGGGCCCCTGTAAATCTTAGCAATCCTGAAAACTCCAAAGTCCCTAGGCAGGCCACAGCTGTCCCCAAGATAAGATAAGCAGATCAAAGCCTAACTTATTCCAACTGCAAATAACAAACCTAAAGGTTTCATTTCCTCTGTTAACATCACCATTCTATAGAGTCACGTAGCCCCCTCAATTTATCTATGTAAAT
>PVHP010054292.1:0-10492 GCA_004024765.1 Zapus hudsonius | reverse complement strand
CTTTCCGGATAAGAGTAGCTCATGCCTTTGTCCCTAACACACCTGTGCCCCCAGGAGGCAGGGGGGATGGCTCAAGGCCCTAAATCCTGTTTACAAGTGCTAATGGGTTTTGCTTCTGCTGCCTGAGTTTTCGTGGCTGTGTTCCTGTTTGTGTAGGAGATAGGGCAATGCTACCCATCCCTAGATTGTATATAAAGTTGGATGTGAAAATAAAGTTTTGAGATCTGCCCACTGCCGCAGTCTCCCGAGAGTCGCATCTCTCGTTCGGCTCACGGCTATTCCAAGCCTCTGCTCGCCCAGTCCCGTGGGTGAACAGGGGGTTAATGCGCGCTGCAACCCCCTAAGTAACCCACGGACCCAGAACTCTGCAGTTTTAGGCTGGCCTAAAGTCATCTTTATCCTCCTACCTCAGCCTCCCACATGCTGGGATTAAAGACGTGCACCACTATGCCCAGCTCAGGTATTTTTAAATTTCTTTCTTTCTTTCTTTCTTTCTTTCTTTCTTTCTTTCTTTCTTTCTTTCTTTCTTTCTTTCTTTCTTCTTTCTGGCAGGGTCTCATTCTAGTTTAGGTTTACCTGGAACTCACACTGTGCCCTGGCTGGCCTTGGATTCATGATGAGCCTCTTACCTCGGGTGGGATTAAAGGCATGAACCATCATGCCTAGCTAAATCTTGGGTGTTTTAAAATAGTAAAATCATAATCATAGTTTAATAATCCTTGAATGAACTGTCAAAGCTCTTTGATCAACGACAGTAACTTCTCTTCATTGGACCATATATGATTGCATCAATAGACTTTTTGTTATAGAAAATATATTTCTTGTTTTGGTGCAAGTGGGCTTAAATTCAGAGGGGGATGATCATGGCAGTGAAGAAATACAGAATCATGAAAGAATATTTCTGAGAGCCTGGGGATTTTTCTTCTGTTGCAGAGTGAACTCGGGATACAGACAGTTGTTTGAGACTCTATGAGCTGCCATCCTATTTAAGGTGGATTAAGATTAATGTGATTATGCCTTATGACATGAGTTGCTACCAGAGTTGGTTAAGGACTTCTTTAGGAGTAGTTTCTGACCATGGAGGGGATACATGGGTTGGCAGGTCACTTGGTGAGACTACTGTAGATGAGACTCACACATTGATAAAATTCCCACATGGGAGTGTATGACTATGAAATCTGCCTCCCTCTAATTGTAACGGGAAAGCTGGGGCTCCTAGAAAGTTGGGGTTCCCAGCTAATTCCAGTGCACCTTAAAACCTAAGAGTACCTGGATTCTTGTTCAATAAAATTAAAGAATTAAAATTATAGACCACCAGAGGATAAACTATAGTGGGAGACTTTACTTAAAAAGGAAAGGAGAAGGCACATAAATCAAAAGCCACAAGTGAGGAAAGAATACAAGAGGAGGTTTTAACCACATTGGCTATGAAGTCAAGGGATCTGTGCTGGCCAGCCAAGCAAGAGGAAGAGAAAATATAAATGGGCTCTGATCATGAGGAAAAAAGGTTCATGTGGGAAAGAAGCCCCCAGCTCCTTCAACACAGCTCTGGTGGCTGTGGTGAGGGGGCCTTACCTAGGCCTGGAGATTCAGATGTCTCTCTTCTGGGCAGCCATGAGGGAAAAGAGAACAATCCTTCCTTTTCCAGACTCTATATTCTCTGGCCCAGATGAGCCAGAGAGATAGCTGGTTGGTCTATCTTTGACCAATCAGTTTCAGGATTAGCTTTGAACTCTACTAAGAGATGCCTCCCACTCAAAGGAAGGGGGTCTGGTAAGGCAAGAGAAACGTAGAACCTGTCTGCAAGGACAAGTCCAAGGACACTCCTGGTTACCTTTGGGATCCCAGTCACCCTAACTGTAACGGGGTGGTTGGGGGTTAGAATTTAGATAATACCCAGCAAAAATTCCAATGCACCCCAAAGTTTAAAGAGTATCTGAGTTCTTGTCTATAAAGTTAAAGAATTAAAATCATAGACAACAAGATATTAAGGTATAGTGGGAGACTTTATTATTTAAGGGAACATGGGGAGTTACAGAGTTCTCCAGCCACCAGTGTGGGGAAAACACATGTCAGAGAGTTTAACAGAACTTATATTGTTCAGCTAAACAAGCAGAAGAAGAAAAGATACAGAGGGCTCCCATCATGAGAAGGAGAGGTTCATGAGGGAAAAAATCTGGAGTCTGCCCCCCACCCCAGCCATTGGGGTATAGCTGGGGTGGGGTAGGCATTACCTTCCTAAGGCCTGGAGATTTAGATATCCTGTCATGTGGGGAAGAGACGGGCTTTCTTCTAGGGAAGTTAATTTAAGTTTTCCCCAGTGAGTCAGAGAGACAGCTGATTGGTTCATACCTGACCAGTCAGTTTTAGCCCCTAGGTTGTAGTCCTAGCTAGACACCTCCCACTCAAGAGGAGGGGTTGTCTCTGCAGATACCTGATCCATCACATAACCTGTCACATAATGTCCATATGTCCTAGTCTCCCACAGTCCTTCCTGCCTTCTGTCTGGCTTAGATAATTTATTAATTTCCTTTCTTGCTATTCTGTAACAAAGTAGCACAAACTTGCAGATTTAGTTAACAGAAATCCCTTATCTCACAGTTTTGGAGGCTAGAAGTCTGAAATCAAGTTGCATATGCATAAGTATATAGGAAGGCTGGCTCTTTTATGGGCTATAAGCAAAGGGATTTCTTCCAGGATTCTCTCCTTGGTTCATAGATCACTGTCTTTATGCTCAATGACTTTCTATCTGTTTCTAAATTTCCTGTATATATCTTCCTACAAATTCCTCCTTTTTAAAAATAATGATGTCAGCCATATAAACCAGGGCTCTCCCTAATGACTGCACTTTATTAGTTTCATGACCTACATAAAGAATCTTTCTAAGAAGGACATTTAGAGGACCTGAGGGTTAGGCTTTCGTTTGGTGGGGACTTAATCCAAACTATAGCAGACCGATAAGCAAAAACTGAGTATTTAAGATACGAACATGTAGAGCTTATAAGTTCTAGAAATTAACCAAGCTAATGCAATATTTTGCAAATTTTCTAACTCTGTACTTATTCTAATGCAAGAAATTGCACCAAAGTTACCAGCTTAAAAAGAGACATCTTAGTTATGCCCACAGATTCTCTTAATTGGAAATTTGTACACACCATAACTCCAATGGCTCTTCTATAGAGTTTATTGTCTGGGATTCAGTTAAGAAGACTTAAGGCTGAGGGTGATGAAGGCCTCGGGCTGGAACCCTCTGGAGATGTTTTCCTTCATTTGACTGGTGTGAGCTACTATGTCAGAAGGAGTGTCAAAAGAAACACCTTCACCTGGCCTGTCTCCTTGTTTTCTGGGCTTCCTCAATGTAAAGCATGGTAACCTCAGATGTCCCCCATAGTCTCATGTGCTTTGAATACTTGATCCTCAGCTGATGGCAATTTGGTTGGCAGAGTCTTGCTGGATGGGGTGTGTTGCTGGGGGTGAAACTTGAGGTTTATTATTCTAACTTGCCAGGGCTAGCTAGCTCAGCTCACTCTTGTTACTGTCTGCTAGCTGCTATGGCAAGAAGTGATGCTCAGCCTCTTCTCTGCCATGATTTCTTGCCATGATGACACTTCCCCTGGAGACTGTCAGCGAAAGTCAATGTTTTCCTCCCATCAGCTGCTTTTGGTCTGGTGTCTTGTCTCAGCAATGGAGGATAACTGCAGCACTCATAGGAATGAGTGATCCAAAAGTTAGTATTTTGCAAGCAAAGTGGAAACTGGGGCATCTGTTCTTTCCAGGCCATGCCGCTTGTTGCATGCTGAGGGCTAAAAAGAAGCTCACTCACATGTGGTGTTGCATCCTTTTAATCCCAGCAATTGGGTATTTGAGGCCTGAAAAATTTATTGAGATGCAATTTCAACGATAATAATAACAATTATACACTGAAGTATGCAGCTCAAAGATAGAGGATTCCCCCCCTCTTTTTGTTTTTTTGAGGTAGGGTCTCATTCTAGCCCAGGCTGACCTGAAATTCACTATGTAGTCTCAATGTGGCCTTGAACTCATGGTGATCCTCCTACCTCTGCCTCCCGAGTGCTGGGATTAAAGGTGTGTGCCACCATGCCTGGGAGATAGAGCTTTTTTTGTAACAAACATGAGGCCCTTCGATCAACCTCAGTACTGAGAAAACAAGCAGATTAAAAGAAAAGGGGTGAGTCACAGACATAGCCAGAGCCAAGGGCCAGGGACGGAGATAAGAGAGAGATAGATGCACAATTGTTGAATCTTGTTTCAACTGAAGTGCTTTTTGTGTGGACAGATCCTCTTGGGAAAGGAGATAGGATTCCTTTCCCAAGAACATGACAGCTCCCTTCAAGTTAGTAACATTTGCCTGTCTTCTATCAGACAGGGCTCTGTTGTGGGTCTTTCCCACATACCTATTGACCTCTTAGACCCCAGGCTGTTTCTTTCCTCCAGGACCTACACTGGGGCCATGAGAGACAAATGCCCCCTTCCACTTTCTTTGGAACTGCATGCTGTCATTTTCTCTTTCATTTCTACCTTCAATTTCCTTTTTTTCACTATATATATATATATATATATATATATATATATATATATATATATATATATATATGTTTTAGTGAGCATCTGGCTCTAGCTCAGGCTGACCTGGAATTTATTATTATGTAGTCTTAGGGTGGCCTTGAACTCATTGCATTTCTTCTATTGTAACAAAGCAGCACAGCCTTGGAGAGTTAGTTAACAGAAACTAACGGTGCTGGGATTAAAGGCATACACCACCACACCCTGCTTCCTTTTGCACTTATAATATTTCATGACATGTTAGGACGAGCAATAAGTAGCTCTGTTGTGTGTGAGAATCAAGTATGATGACTGAGGAAGAATTATCCTATGGGTTGTTATGGTCAGGCTAACATCATGGCTTTGCATCATCAGCCTTCTTGTGCAGAGGTGGAGTCCACCTGGTCTTTATGAGGTTCATGGAAGGTCCTGCTGCCTGGGGTAAGTAAGGCAAGGGGAAGGACTTTTTCCTTCTTTCCTTGTCCCATTGTTTCCTCAGCAATTCTCTGTTGGCCTCCTCAGTTTCAGCACTTGCTGAGATGGAGGTGGAAGTTTGAGTAATGTTGGTTGAATCCATCAGTCTTTAGGATTTATTAATTAGGGTTCCTCGACTTAAATTGCTTCAGACTTGGAGGCATCAGATGCAACGCTTAAGGAGATGGTACAACTTTAATACCTGGCTCTTGCAAGCAGAAGCGCCACTTTCCCCATAGTGGGGTTTTGTGAGTCCTTGAAACCGTTGGTCACACTTGTGTCAGGATAGAGGAAGGACCTTCAGGAGCATTTCTGTACCGGGGAGCTGGGGGTTAGAGTTTAGATAATACTCAGCAAAATTCCAATGTACTTCAGAACTTAAGGAGTACCAAATTCTTGTCTATTAGGTTAAAGAATTAAAATTATAGACCACCAGAGGATGAGGTATAGTGGGAGACTTTATTTAAAGAAAAATAGGAAGTTACAGAGATCTCCAGCCACCAGTGTAGAGAGAACATGTGGGAGAGGGTTTAACAAAATCTATGCTGTTCAGCTAAAGAAGGAAGAAAAAGGAAAGATCATGAGAAGGAAAGGTTCATGTGGGGAAGAAAACCAGCCCCTCACTACAGCCATTTCACCATATGTGGGAAGAAGAGACAGAATTATCTGTTCAGTGAGTATTCCCTGCCCCAGATGAGCAGAGAGACAGCTGGTCGGTCCATATCTGACCAATCAGTTTAGCGCCTAGGTTTGAGCTCCAGCTAGACACCTCCCACTCAAAGGGAGGGCATCAGGTTTGGAATCTATGGAACTTGCCTGAAACTGTCACATTTCTATACTAAAAGATGACATTGCATTTAAAGGATATCAGTGAGAAAAACCTAGTGAGGAGAACAGGCCATGGGCTTTAAAGAGAGGGTTGCTCTTGTATCAGAAGCTCTGCCTCATCCCTTTCTAGTTGACACCAGAGTGCAGGCAAAGAGCCAACCTGAAATAAAAGGCTTCACGTAATTCCCCTGTAAGAGTAAAGAAAAAATAAAGTCCAAGATATTTGGTTTTTTTTTTTAAATATTTTATTTATTTATTTATTTGAGAGAGAGAGAGAGAGAGAGGCCTCCAGCCACTGCAAATGAACTCCAGACACATGCGCCCTCTTGTGCATCTGGCTGTATATGGGCACTGGGGAATCGAACTCTGGTCCTTCTGCATTGCAGGCAAACAACTTAGCCACTAAGCCATCTCTTCGGCCCTGATATTTGGTTTTTGATAGAAGACACTTTGCCATGTAACCTGAGAGAGTCCTCTCACCCATGTGCAGGAGGATCAAGGCACCCTGGGTTGAGGGTGAAGAGCTGAAGGTCCCCTCTTGTCAGGCTGGACAGTGGGTGGCTAGCCTAGAAAAACCAAAGTCAAGTAGGATTGAGACTAAAGTTGACAAAAGAACATTAGCCCAAGCTACACATTGATAAATAGGAGTGACCACCAATTTATCTTATCTATTCAACAGGTTTAAGTTCAAGATAAAGATTTTTGTACAGCATATTTCTAAGGAGAAAAACATCCCACAATTTTCTATTTGTTTCCTATCGAGTTTAGGTTGCTTAATCCACTTGATGCATAGATGTAACCACTGTTCAGCAGGGAGAGAGTCTAGTGGAGCTGTGTGGGGGAGAGATTATTATTTGTACAATTTTCCTGGGAATTTGAAACCTAAATCCACATTGTAAATTATCTGGCTATATGTTTTTTGGAAGTAGATATTATTCTTGCTTGACAAAAAATTAAGTAAAGGGATTACGATAATCAGGAATATAAGGAAATTGAAGCAGAAGATAGTCCAGACTTGAGCTCAGACAAGGACACCTTTATTCAGCAAGGAGCGGAGAGTGAACAGTCATATCTGAAGTCATGTTCCTGGAAAAGCTCTCTGCAGGCTTTTTTAAAAAGACTGAAAGCCAAGTTTTCCTGGGCCTGGGCTTCCTTAGAGTTCTGTCTATTGCGGGACAGGTGACCATATAAATGTGGATTGGGCTGGCTGCAAAGCTCTTTTCAAAAAGGCCTTATCAGAGATTTTTTGGATGTGCAAAACATTCTCTTGGTCCTCCTAGGTAGGATCCTGTGTCAGATATGGAAAACATTTTCTCAGGCTCAGATAGAGCTGTATCTTCCCTTCAAGGTTTGCCTTTCACAGTTTTCACCATGGTTTCCCAAGGGTCATTGCACTAGACTTTCTCCGTTCTTATTGTGACATGCTCTCTGTTGTTTGAGGGACTTTAAATATGTTCTTCTTAAAATAATTTCTTTCCAATCTTTACCTGGATGACCTCAATTAATTCCTTACTCATCAAATTACCTATCCTGTCTTAGAGAGGCCATCTTTGATCCCCCAGCATAATCACATAATCTCTCTTTGTTTTTCTCTACTTGTTCACTATAATTTGTAATTATGTATTTATTTTGTGCTTAGTTCTCTCTTGTCTGGTTGTTCCAGACAAGGGTGAGACCATACTTGTTTTATTTACATCTATATAAACAAACCCTAGGACAGTGCCTGTGACTAAGAGGGCATTCAGTTATTTATTTATTTTTTTCTCTTCCAGCTCCACCAGACCCAGACAGAGCTGCACTACAACTGGCCTTGAATTTGTCATCCTCCTGCCTCAATCTGTTAAGGGCTGGGATTACAGGTTTGTACCACCCCACTTAGCCTCAGTGAAAAATTTTGAATCTGTAAATACACAAAACTATTTGTTTGATTTTACTAAAATGCTCACAGTATTTCTGAAGACTCATTGAAAATTTTTTTTCTTTATGATTGACATAACCAGGCTACTAATGTTGAGGGAGAGAATGAATAATTTAGAGAATGAATATCTGGGCAGCTTCGATTTAGGTGGTGTGCAGCATAAATTAAGAGGCATAAACGCAGAGGCTTGAGGTAAGGGATTTGTAAAACCTCCAAGCAGCTCCGCTGAGTCTGAGCTGGAAGCTAATTGTGGGAGAGGCTCCATTCCTTATGCTCCCTGATGCACATCCCAAGTTTCTTCAAAGCATGCATGAGAAAGAAACCATTCTCTTCTTCCAGAAAAGAGTGGTGGAATTGTGGGCACGGGTAGCTCTCTAATTATGTACAGTGGGATTCATGTGGCATCAAATGTATGGCGGATTGAAATCTATTCTTCACAAGGAGTTTGGATTAAATAAATATTAAGAATGGGCTTTAAATACCAGTATGATGATGCACAGTGAAAGAAGAAGTGGCTTGTGAAAGGAAAAGAAACTACAACTATATTTTAAACTTCAGGGATTTATGGCTTGTCTTCCTCACTGTCACCCAATTCTAAAATGACAATCGCCACCTTATTGTCCACAGAATGGTGCGCAACCTTGCTACTGAGAATTGGATCTTGAAAGTGTCAATGTACACAAGTCTATTTCTTAGGGTCACACCTGGGGAATGCCAATTGATTGACATATTTAGAGATTTGATATGAAGACATATTAGAATAAAGGTAAGGTGGCTGAGAGGAAGATTGGTTTACTTCTCTCCACAAGTGGAACCAATTGCAAAAAGCCAAATCGAAAACCAGATTCCACAGGAAATGGCTTGCTGACCTTTATTTCTTGTTCATGGCCACTGAACTTCTACAATTCCAAAACGAAAGTTGAAGTTTCCAGTTGCTTTGGCCAGAGGCACTGGCCTGCTCCCCAGCTCAGTTCTTTCTCAGGAATCTGTAGGGCCGCATGGATTCTTGTTAAGAGATGTATCCAGAGTACCATTTCCCAGACTAGAAAAGATTGGCTAACACTTAGCTTGGAACTCTTATTCTGCACCAGGTACACTGAGTTAATAGCTCCTGTATGGGTTGTCTCATTTAATCCTCATTAGATATTTATGATGTATTATTGTTATCTCTAGTTCACAGATAATAATAAATCTGAGGGTTAGAAAAGGTAAACCACTTGCTTACGGTGATACACTAATAAGCAACAGTGATCATGTCTGTACATTGTGCTGCCCCTCTTAATGACTACTCATTAGAGAAGCTTTGATGGATTCAGTGTAAACTTAATCCAGTGGAAGGCATATGTTAAATGTTATGTGACCTGCATTGGATTTACTCCAATGAGAGCTACTCTGGGAAGATTAGGGTTGTTTACACGGAAAACCTTAGGATGCTTGTCTGTGTGTAAAGAACTCTGCCTCACTCTATTTCCCAAATCTGATTATCTGGTTGGACCTGGAGGACTATCACAAAGTAATCTGATAGCATTTTTCTCAGGCATCTTAAAAGTATAGGAGCTGGGCAGATGGCTTCTGAGTTCCCTTTTCTGTGGCCTCTCTGAGACATTGAACTGTACATCACTCCCCTCAAAATATCTCTAAATATATAGTGATATCCCTTTAAGGCTTTTTTCTTCTCTGAATGACTAATGCAGAGTCCTCTGGGAAGTTCTCATCTCTATAGATATGTCAGTGCCAAAAGCCTTCATTATATACATAGTTACTTATTTTAGAATTCATATAAATCCCAACTTGACTTTCATTATTAGGGAAGTGAGAAATTTGGATATGTGCAGTTTCCACTCTTCAGACTTTTTTTTTTTTGCATCATTAAATATTTGAAATGTTTAACACTCCACCCCCACCAATCATTATGGAGTGTGAACACTGAAAGAGAATTAGGGTTAAAATTAACAAATAGTAAATGATCCAAAAAATAGCAAATTATGTCATTTTAATTTGCACGAGGCCTTTTTTTTTGTTTCACAACGTCGAAAGTTTTGGGTGAATTAATCTTTTAATATGTGAAATCTTAAGGGGAAATCGATTCTAAAACATTTCACATGAAATGCTTATACCTAAAATATAGGAAAAATTATGGAACACAGGTTTAATTAAAACAGTTTCTGCAGCAAAGATGCTGCTCAGGGGCTCCACCCACTGCGAGGGGAGGTTCCTCTCCTGACCCTTGGTGCTCACCCACGGCTGTTCCACTTTGTGTTGTGCCCTGTAGAAGGCTGCAGGAATGCCTGTTCTCATGTGCTACAAATCCTCCTGCTGCTCCACCCATCTCTAGCTTTCTAACTCTCAGATCTGGGATTCCACTTAAACTTTCTCTTTTTGTTCAATGCAAACCCGGAAAACTTTAGATTCTAAAACATAGCGATCATAACCTTCTTTTTTTCAGAAATTTTGTTTTCCTCATTTTTTTCCCTGATGGAAGTCAATTTTTCCTCATTTTAAATTAATATAGAACTTATGAAAATGATAGGCTCATTTTGATGTTTTTATCCATGCACGTAACAAACTTTGATCCCATTCTCCAGCCACTTTCCCCGGTCCTCTTCCCCAGCAGTCTGTGTCTGCTCTCCTGGGTTCCCTCCTTAGCTTCCATGTAGGAGAACACAGAATTCTTTCTTCTGAGGCTGCCTTCTCTTGCTTAATAAATGG
>PVHP010054291.1:0-10421 GCA_004024765.1 Zapus hudsonius | reverse complement strand
GCTGGTGTTTCTTCCAGAGTCTCGAGACCTGTAGTTGAGCAGGGAAGTTTGGTGAGCTGGAGCCTGGCTCAACCAGTCTCTGTCCTCAGCTGTCCCCCAAACATATACACACCTGAGGGAACACCTGGGCATCTGAACTCAAGGAAGGGCACCCGGGCATAGATGGGGGCCCGGTGACACTTCTCTAGGTCACCCTGGTGGTAAATCATATCCAGTATCTCACTCACCCAGGTGGTGCCTGGACAGGAGGAACAAGAGGTGAGCAGGGCTGAGGGTCTGGTCCTGTCTCCCAGGTGAGGCCTGCAAGCCACCAGAAGGTTCCTGCCACTTACCGGACTTTGGGTATGTGCTGATGAGCAGGTCATCCGGCAAGGCCCTGAGGTCCTGCAGTGGCCCAACTGCCTCTGCAAAGTACTTGATGAGTGGGACCCCCTTGACGTGCACCAGTGGTGGGCGGGGGAGTTCCTCAAGCGGCTCCATGTGCTGCAGTGGGGACAGAGCACAGCCAGGTTTCTTAAGCTCACTGCACCACGTGCTGAAAATCTGCTTTAGCCTTAGAACCCGAGGCTTTGGAAAACTGAGCAACTTGACAGAGCTGATGGTGGTGGTAGGTGGTAGACCTGAGATCCAAAGTAGGTGCGATTCCAGGGTGTGGTTACTATGTGTGCATCTCTGCTTACTTGCAGAACTTACTATGTCCCTAGTTCCTGGCCACAGCCTAGACCATTACAGTACTCTGAAGTAGAGCCCAGCTGCAGGGTGTTTGAAGGAAGTTCTTAGGAAGATCCCAGTATGACTTTAGAAAACACTTCTGACATCAGGTATATAAATAAATCTCTTCATGTTTCCTGCTGCAGTTGCCAGTCTGCAACCAAGGTACCACTGTCCACACTTTTCCCCTTGAGCTCTCTGGCCTCTTGGTTACCCAATGGAAAGTCCTCCCACTGCTCAGAAAAACTCTAATTTGGCACCAGGACAGCCAGTTTAGCCGTTGAGCTTGCTGGGATGCAGGGTAGGGTTGGGAGGGGAGGGGAGCTTCCATTAGAATGAAAAAATCAAAAACCCTGCAGAGGAGTTGAGGAGCATTCAGACAAGACTAGAATTGCTCTTCTGAGATGGAATGTACCCAAGAAAAGATCAGGGAGGGCCCTGGCAGGAATCAGGCTGAGCAAGGAAGGAATACGAGCCTTGGGCACCTGCAGATTGTTAGAGCCACTGGAGTTAGTTTGGCAGGACAAGGGTGACCACCCACCTCTGGGACTCACCTGATGGCTGCAGATCTAAGCCTTGTGGCCTTCTGGTGCCCTGTGGTAGGGCAGTATTTAGTGTGGGTGCTGCAGTGTGAGGAAAGCACATTAATCTTTGAACCGGAAGGTTTTGTAGGTCCCAAGTGGGAGGGGGTGGAGACAGTGCTGGGACTGGTTGTCCTCCAGGAAAAAACAGGGCAGAGGATAGGGCGGGACTGTTTACCCTCCACAGAACATCAGCTGGAACTAAGATTCAACCAGTCTAATAACCCAACGTGTGGGCTGAGGGCTTAGTTTGTAGAAAGCAGGACTGAAACTAGACTCAGGGCCCAAGAGTAGGCTTTGTTTTAGAGCTATTTCTTTCTGGCTCTTGGCCCACTTACCTGAACTACCTGCCAGGAAGATTAACAGATAACCTTTCCTCATTGACCTAACTCCCACAAAGGGAGGGAAGAGGACCTAAGTGGGGAGCGGCCACTCATGTTCCTGCTGGCTCCAAGCCAGTCTGAAACCTCTGGCTGGCCTCAAAGAGAGCCCAGCGTGATGGAAGTGGGCAGGACCAAAGGACTGGGGGTGGGGCAGAGCAGGAAAGCCTGTTTGAGGCAGTGCAGCTTTGGCTCTAACAAGGACACTGTAGTCTATTGGTCCTTATGGCTACCTGCCATGTGCCTGCTGGGCCACCTCATGCACTACCTGTTGTAGTTGGTGAAGATCAGCCCCCAACAGGCCTTTCCTCTTTGGGCTTGTATGAGGCACTGTAGACAGGCAGGAAAAGGCTGCAGCAGGAGAGCCATAAGGCCTCATGAAGAGATTTCCCCCTCCCCCCCGCTTGGCCTCTGTCTTACTGTTTGGCTTGGCATACAACATCAAGCTGCCATTGGATGTGCAGAAGTGCAGTGTCAAGGGTGTGAGTGTGTAATCTTAGAGAAAAGCAGGGAAGCATGGTCCTACAGGCTGGGGATACAGAGAGAGACCTAGGAATTTGCATCTCTCTAGGGGGAAATGTTACGTGCAACAAAATCAGCCCATGCTGATCTAAAATTTACTATGTAGCCCAGGATAGCCTTGAACTACCTTAGCTTCCAAGTGCTGGAATTACAGGTACAATCCACCACCCCCAGCTTTCTTGAGGAAAATTCTCTACTGGAAGTGAAGATCACTGCAGCAGCTATGACACAGAAGACTTGTCCTTGTCTCCACATGTCTGCTGTCCCGTCGCAATAGTGTAGTAGAAAATACCCCGAGCCAATGAGAGACAAAGCCATGTCAGCCAGAGGAGAGTGGATGATTTATTAATACACCAGTGCGCTTGTGGGCCAAGCACTCGGGTTCACCCTAAAAAAGCTTTGGCCATGAACTCCAGTTGACAAGGGGCTTTTATAGTTCAGTTAGAGATGTGTACATGACCATATGCATGGGAGTTAACAAAGCAAGTTAAGTCACAGGATGCGTCAGCGGTAACACAAGATTTCCAGTGGGTTCAGATGAGCCCTTAAAGCATCAACAAAGCAATGGCTGCAAACATCCTCATTCCTCTCGTCTTGTCTGAAGCTTGTGTTCACAGACCTCAAACAGCTGCTGTTTCTCAGCAATCTTCCAAATTTAGCTAATATTCACTTTTATTCCCTCAGTGTTGTGTTCTTATATTAGCAATTTTTCAATCTTCCCTTTCATTCCCTCCCTTTTTCTCTAAGGTATGAATCTTCATGCCTTCCTCTATTTCTTCTAGTGAAGCCTCCTGATATTCCTGGCCAACTAGTTGGAGCCTTACTTCTTTAACCCGATTTTTAATTCATTTAGTAAGTAAATTCATTAGACAGGGGCCAAGTAGGAGGGTTCAGAGAACCATAACCAATGGTCCTGCTAAAGATACCAGCCAAGGGCCCCAAGTGTTCCAGGTACTTCCCTTGTTTTTTGATTTTCAAGGTATAGTCTTCCTGCAGCCTAGGCTGACCTGGAATTCACTCTGTAGTCTCAGGCTGGCCTCAAACTCATGGTGATCCTCCCACTTCTGCTTCCTGAGTGCTGGGATTAATGGCATGTACCACCATGCTTGGCTCATTCCATTTTTTTCTGGCCCTTATTCTTTTAACAACTGTTTTGCACTTTTCCTGACTAGCTTTATTCTCATGGAAACAACATTCTTTTCCTAAAACACAGATTCTTCTTTTCTCTGCTGCTAGCAAGTCTAAGCCTCTACAGTTCTGCAATACCAGTACTGTCAAAGAATCTATTTGGTTCTGTGAGCCACAGTGTTTGCTGGACCATGTTCAGATCCTCCTTAATCTGGGTAGACAACTGACCAGGCTGGATTTAGAGTCCAATTGTAGCCTCAGTCACTACAGAGCCTGCCAGAGTTGCAGTATTTTATCCAAGAGGACTGGATGGCATTAACTCAGTTATTTCATTTTACTGAATTCTGAGGAGGGGGCCCCACTACAAATGGCAGGGGCCAGCTGTACCAGTGAGCAAAGCCCTTTGTACCCTTGGGGGAGCATTTAGACTTTTCACAGTGGAAATGTCGGGTCCAGACTGGGGGACCAAGCATCTAACTCAGGCCTATAGAGCTTATCAGGACACAGTCTTTTATAAAAGCAGATAATTTCACCAGACTTTACAAATGACAGTAGGACTGGGGGCATCATGTCCATTTTCCCTGGTGTCCCACATCGAACTCCTCAGGCTTCTGCTGTGTGTAGAGGCTAGAGTAGGGCTGAGGTCTCTTCATCAGGGACAGGTGTCCTCTAGGGCTTGGCCTTGAGGGGATCATCTAGATCCTTGGTTATATGTTGACTATTACAGTCAGCTGAGTATGCTGTCTTCTTGACTCTGGTATGATGCATATATATCATTATTTGATATAGTGACAGTTACAGGCCCAATTCCCTAGGGGTATGTGGATCCTTTGTGTTTCAAATTTAAGGGAACCCTGTCAATCACAGAAGAATCTGGCTCACCTCTATAAGTCTAAGTCAAGAGACACCATTTAAACAACTAGCATCACCAGTCTCAATAAGAATGAACAGTCAGAGCCAGGCATGGTGGTGCACGCCTTTAATCCCAGCACTTGAGAAGCAGAGGTAGGAAGATTGCCATGAGTTCAAGGCCACCCTGAGACTACACTGCCATCAGCTAGAGATTGAGGATTCAGAACACATTCCTTTGTGGGAGACACCTGGATTAAACCATGATAGGAGTATAACAAATGCAGGATGAGAAGATCATTGGATTTGCAACACAGTTTTGTTTTTGAAAAATGGCCATTGGCAGTGTGAAGCAGGTGTGCTGGGTTGCCTGCATGGAGGCCTGATGGAGCCATGAGGATGAACTGTGGGTTGCAGTGGAGACCCAGTAAGGTGCCAGGACCGTGGGATGGCTGTCAAAGAGAACTGTCAGCACTGGAAGAAGTTTTCACGGATTATGAGTAGCCGAGCTGGAGGGATGGAATCAGATCTCCAAAAATTAAAAATATCAGTGCTGTGGCAGAGGTGATGTCTACCCTCTACTCATGCCATCATTTTCCCTGCCAGCTTGGAGCTTCTCCTCAATTCCGTAAGCCAATATAAACCTGTTCCTTCACAAGCAGCTTTTGGTAGGGTTTTTTTTCCATGCAGCAACCAGAAAGCTGACTATAATAATCATACAACTGTAAACAGTGGGCTTGCTGACAGGCCCACCTATAATGTCCCATCCTGCATTGGTATCACAAAGACAGAACCTTTTGTGCAGGCACTGCACAGAAAAGAATTTATTCTGCAGCCTCTGAGCTGGAGGCCATATACATACCTACATGTTC
This sequence comes from Zapus hudsonius, assembly GCA_004024765.1. Classification (NCBI taxonomy): domain Eukaryota; kingdom Metazoa; phylum Chordata; class Mammalia; order Rodentia; family Dipodidae; genus Zapus; species Zapus hudsonius. The sequence continues at coordinate 5,378 of PVHP010054291.1, read as the reverse complement.
ACACCAAGTATACTTTTCATATAGACCCTAGATGGCCATTTTCCTGAGGTGACCTAAATTAGTAGTGGGAGGTGATAGGGTGGGGAGAGAAACAACTGGAGAGTCTGGGACAAAAAAAAACCAACAACAACAAGGCTGGCATGGTGGCACACACCTTTAATCCCAGCACTCGGGAGGCAGAGGTAGGAGGATCACCATGAGTTCAAGGCCACCCTGAGACTACATAGTGAATTCCAGGTCAGCCTGGGCTAGAGTGAGACCCTACCTCGAAAAACCAAAAAAAAAAAAAAAAAAAGATCAGAGTTTATAATTTTTTACCCAGAATACATATATAGAGTTTATCATTTGCTGATTTTGGAACCTCTTTCCTTATAAGTTCTCTGAAACACATTTAAAAAGATATTTTTATTTATTTGCAAGCAGAGAGAGCTGAAAGAGAGACAGAGAATTGGTGCACCAGAGCCTCCAGTCGCCGCAGATGAACTCCAGACATGCACCACCTGGTGCATCTTGCTTTACGTGGATACTGGGAAATTGAACAGGGGACATTATGCTTTGCAGCCAAGTGTCTTAACTGCTGAGCCATCTCTCTAGCCCATGAACCATGTTTTTTTTTTTTTTGGTTTTTCAAGGTAGGTAGGTAGGTAAGCATATTAGAACATTCTTAGAAATTTTAGAAAATTTGTGACAAACTCAGTATTGAGTTCTTCTGTGTCTAAACATAAATCTTTTGGCAGTTTTCTGTTAGCAGTTCATTAGAACCAAAGAGTGATGAAGTAAGTGAGTTCAAAGACACCCTAATGGGCTGAAGAGAGACAGCGTTTGCAGGACCAGAATTTGATTCCCCAGTGCCCATATAAAGCTAGATGCACAAGAGGGCACATGTGTCTGGAGTTCATTTGCAGTGGCTAAAGGCCCTGGTGTGCCATTCTCTCCTCTCTCTCTCTCTCTCTCTCTCTCTCTCTCTCTCTCTCTCTCTCTCTCTCTCTCTCTCATAAACAAATAAAATATTTTTTTAAAAGCCACCCTAAGACTACATAGTGAATTCCACGTCAGCCTGGGCTAGAGTGAGACCCTACCTTGAAAAACCAAACAAACAAAAGATAAATCCCTTCTTTCTCCCATGAACTGTGTCTGTTTGGGAGTTATTCCCGGCAACTGAAGCTGACTATGACACCCATCATCATCTTGGGGCTGGGACGCTGAGATTTGCTGGGCCTGTCGTCCCCCCTTCTCTGTGGCCTTGGGTTTAGCCATTCCCAGGCCCTGTTAGCCAGACTCTTGAGGAAGATGTGGAAGGAGGGGAGGAGCTTTGGCCTTGAAACATTTCATCTGACTCCAGTTGAGATTTTTTTTTTCCATATTCCAAGGAGAGCTTGGAATTTTTCCTCAGTGCTCCAGGGCAGCTTCCTGACCTCACTGTTTTACAACTTTATTTTTTTTTTTCTTTTAAAACAAGACACTTATTTAAACAACAAAACAAGATGCTTGACTTGAAGAGAAAACTATCTAGGATTCATTTTTTTAGAGTAATTTATTCCTTCTTAAAGACAGATTGCCCTACATGTAACAGCTACGTACAAAAATATAAAATTGTCCTCGGTTTTACACTGGTGAATGAAAAACAAAATTCTCTAATCAATGTATGTAAGGATTTTTTTATGTTGGAATTTTGTTGTTGTTAAAACAAAGAGAGAAAAACAACTTACTGGGATGTAAAAATAAGAACTGAATAAGCATGCCACTAATGGAGCAAGGGGACATCTTCACAGAACCAGTTCTTTCCCCACACCATCTCCACGTGATGTCAACCGAAGCACTTTTAGAAGCCATTTAGAAGAAAGAAGAGAGAGAGAGAGAGAGAGAGAGGGCTGGAGAGATGGCTTAGTGGTTAAGGCACTTGCCTTCAGTGCCTAAGGCCCCCGGTTCAATTCCCCAGGACCCACATAAGCCAAACCCACAAGGTGGTGGCCCTGGTGTGCTCTTTCTCTCTCTGCTTGAAAATGAATAAATAAAATATTTTTAAAAAGAAAATAGTTTTAAAAAAGAAGGAAGGAGGGAATGGTGGGATCAAGTAGTGGCTCTCTAACTGAAAATGTATTCTTGGGTCGATAACAAAATTCCGGAGTAAAATAGCAGGTTCAATTTTCAGTAGACATCTCCTGTCTGTTGCTGGAACACATCAACTGTATCTTCATCTTTCATTTCCAACCATTCTGGTGTGTCTGCCCGTCAAATTGGAGCTTGATCTGCCTCACTGTAAAACCCTGTCGTTCACAATAGGCTTTCATTACCTTTACTAAGTCTGTGTATCTTAAAGCTGTTCATCTAAACTCTTAAACCATCCTGCCTGCAACCTTCAAATTAATATGATCATTGTTGTCAGTCTTGACTCCTTCCTTGGGTTCTTCATCAGCCATGGTAAGGGCCCTAGTCTCTTCAGCTACCACTTCATAAAAGAGGTGCCAGGTCATTGGGCACTGAAGGAACACACGGGCAGCACCGGGAGTGGCAGAAGGAGGAGGCGGCAGTGCTGGATGAAGCAGAGGGTCCTACAACTTGTTTAAGATTAGGAGATGGGCAGAAGAGATGGCTTAGCCGTTAAGGCACTTGCCTGCAATGCAGAAGGACCTGAGTTCGATTCCCCAGTGCCCATGTAAAGCCAGATGCACAAGAGGGTGCATGTGTCTAGAGTTCATTTGCAGCGGCTGGAGGCCCTGTCATTCTCTCTGCCTCTCTCTGTCTGCCCCCCCTCTCTCTTTCTTTCTCAGATAAATAAATAAAAAATATTTTAAAAAAAGATTAGGAGAATCTTGCATTTTCTCTGTTCATAATCTTAGTGACATTCAGAATTTCCTCCGGGAACCATTCGATATTAAAAGGTGGACTTCCTAATCACAGAGTCTTTAATTTCCCTGGTGTCATTTTAGTATCACAATCTCCTGAATATTCCTTTCTATGGTTTTATTTATTTTGGTTTTTCTAGCACAGGCTGACCTAGAATTCACTGTGTAGTCTCAGGCTGGCCTCGAACTCATGGAGATCCTTCTGCCTCTGCCTCCCGAGTGAGTGCTGGGATTAAAGGCACATGCCACCACACCCGGCTGTTTATTTTGTTTGATCATACAGCCTAGGACAAGCCTAGTCTTGATGGAGGACTCCCCCCACTATGAATGCCCCACTGTGTTGGTGTTGCAGAATAGACACAAAGACAAAGAACTCCTGGACATGCCCTGCTCAGCACAGAAATCACTGCAGCCTTAGGGCTGTGAGATACATACACATACGTACTCACAGATTCATACTGGGTGCACTTTTCATATACTCCAGAAGGCCACCTCCTCATGAGGTGACCTAATTGACTACAGAAAGGTTTTCAATCTCTTGGTGGGTCTAAGTGAGCCCTCTCAGGTGTCTCACCTGATTTCTGGAGTGCCAGATAATCTGCCCGTTCAACTCCTTAGGCATGGTCTGATAGCTCAGTCAATGACTCACAGGGTCTGGATCTGGAGCAGGTGTCCTCAGCCAATCCTGGCTGCAACCGAGTTCCACATTAGCAATGGCAAAGGGCCAGCCTGATCTTCTGGTACAGGGCACATAGGAGTTTCCCAGCCAATGCAACAAGCTGATATAGAAAATTGAGGCACACTGAACCTGCACCAGAGAACAAGTTTATCTTCATGCCAGTGTGGGCCCAGGGGAATCTCTTCCAAAAACTAAACCATGATTCTGGGTGATTCAGAGTTATATACCTTATCTTGGACTATTGTTTTATTGTTACTTCTCAGAGTTCAAAGCCCTTGACTAGTGCCAGAGACCTTGAGTATGAAATAGGCAAGTTTTAAAGAAAATATTAAAAAATGTTTAATTAGCAGAGAGGTACCTGCAACTGTGATATGGAGAAGAAAAAACACAAGATGATGTTTTAGTACAGGTCATAAGCTGCAATACAAACCATGACCTGGAAGCAGTACAAAAACTACAGTGTCAGCACAAAACTAATACTAAAGCCTTTTACAGTACAGAACATCACTTTAGGGTTAGGGGCTTTTAAATTTTCTTTCCCCAATTTCCATCTCACTATGTCTGAACTTCAGCTGTTTCAAGGCCAGTTTCTCAGCTGCTAAATGACCTGGATTCCCCACCTCCCTCTTCCAGAAAGAAGGAGCTGGTCAAGGTGAAAGTCATGACAATCACTGATCAGGCCTACAAGACCAGTCATGCCATGGCTACCGTCCTCATTGTAGCCCAGACATAAGAAGTGGGCCAAGAAAAAGTGCACTAGTGGGCAGACTCATCTGCCACTGCTGTCCTCGGGGAAGAAGGCATGATCCAGTGTCTTCCCTGTCACCGTGTCACGGTGTTGCAGTCAGCATTCTAGTTGCTGAGCAGGAAGAACCCAAACAAAAGCGGTTTGTAGAGGAATGGGTTTATTTGGCTTATGGACTCAAGGGGAGACTCCATCCTGGCAGGGAAAACGATGGCATGAGCAGAGGGCTGGACATCACCTCTGCCACAGCACCACAAACAGCGGCAGGAAGGTGTGCCAAATACTGGCAAGGGGAAGCTGGTTTATAACCCCATAAGCCCGCCCCAAACAACATAGCTTCATCGAGGACATAAAATCCAAACTGCCATCAGCTGAGGATCGATCTATCAGAACACATTCAATTGTTTGTGGGGGACACCTGTATCAAACCATGACACAGGGGCATCACTACCTCAGACCTTTTCCCCTGCACGGGAGCAGGATACAGCAGCAGGGAGAGCTCTGGTTCTACATGGTCCCAGTGCCGCTTGCTCTTTCTGAGGCAGACTCTTGCTGGCTGGCCTTGAACTCAAGTGCTGGTATTATTAGAGTTCATCTTAAATCCTAGTACCTTTTACTTTTGCTACTAGTTTTTGAGACAAGGTCTCACTATGTAGCCCAGGTTTGCCTTAAACTCGTCCTGCTGCCTGTGCCCCCACGCCCCTTTGGTGTTAGCAACCCATGGTCTCACAGATGCTAGGCAAACACGACCACTGAGCCCAATCCTTGACTCCAGTAGAGGCAGTGGGTTGAATATATTGTCCCAGCCCACCGGTCAGTCAATGAAGACCCTAAGGGAGGGGGTGAGAATGGAAGGGACAAGAGACGCAAAGAATGGAGACAAGACAAAAATTCATATTATCAGGACCCCGGACCCCCGACTCAAAAGAAGACTCTGACCAACTATGCAACCTATGCAACACGCAAAGGGTTTTATTAAAAATAACCAGGCATGCCCAGGGCTCAAGTGCGTAGCCATAGCAGGACAGAGGCAAAAAAGCCTAGAGCCAAGTTCAGCAGATCCTTTAAGGGAATCCAAACATGCATCACAATTCAGGGAATCTTTTTT
>PVHP010054290.1:0-10497 GCA_004024765.1 Zapus hudsonius | reverse complement strand
TTGTCCATAATGAGTTACAACATTTAGTGGGCAAACAATGAGTTGTTATCCCCAATTCCCCACTGCCCTCCCCTCCCCCCTCCACTGGATAACCTCCTCCATGGGTCGTCTGGATCAGTCCTTGTGACAGGGGACCATGGATAGCCTAGTATTCAGCCAGGTTCTCCTGGCCATGCCTCTGGATAATCTCCTCCACCACAGCTCTTACAATCTTTCTGCCCTTGAGGGGAAAAATCTTAATGAATGTTCTCAGATGTGAAAATTTAGGCCCCAGATTCCAGGCTGAAACTGGGCTCAGAGTTCAAGTCTTATGTAAAATACAGTAGCAGGTATGCTGGTACTGAAGTACCTAAAGAATAGAGCCCAGGGAAAGAGATGGGGCCTAAAAGGTAATAATGTCCAAAGCAGCCAACTGCATTTCTAGGAACCCTGCTTTATCTATTCAAGTTTAATGTGTTTCCAATTTTCTATTTAGATGACAACAGGTGTTTTACTCTATCTCCTTCTCTGTCATTTAATCTGAAGCTAAAATCTATTTGAATGCCTTAGGTGTGTTAGAAAGGGTAGTCGGGACAGCATCCATGAGGGGAAAGCCCCTGAGTAGGGAACTGTAGTGACATCCATCACCACAACATGAGGTGTAAATGCCAAGGCCTGTGCTAGAACTCCCACTGTGTGCGAGGGAAAGCCTGGGCTATTTTATTAGGCTTGGAGGGGAAAGATGGCCTCCAAGTCCAAGATACCTTGGCACCATTCTGAATAGGACAATATTTATTAGAAATGTATTTGCCTTTAGAAGTAATGATGAATGAGCAAACAAGAAATCAAGGTGATTTCTGTAACACAAGGCTGGCCAGAAGGTGCGGAGTCCCCCCATCATGTAGAGATTTATGCAAAAACAGAATTTTCACTGCCTATAACAACTTTCCTACGCTTGAAAATCGCATTTATTAGAATCTAGTTTCTTTTATAGGCTTAAATCTCATTTACAGTGTATTCAAATGTACAGGGAAAAACATTTGACATTTCAAAGGTTCTGTCACAGGCCATAAGATATCCATTTACAGCCAATCCGCACCACCAGCTTCAAGGCTCAAAATATGCACGGTGTCCTCATATGCATCAGACAAAGATGAAAAGGTTTTCTTCTCCCCAGAAAAATAATGCCACACACTCATTCCTATGATTCACAAAGCAACTCTCAAAATTGTACCTTGATTCATGATGCTTCTCCAAGAATTCAGTATTTATTTATGAACAGAATGAGGCTTTTTACAAATGTATCAAGGAAGGCCATGAAAACCTAGCTCTTGAAGAATGCATAAGATAACAAAAGTTAGGTTTCTCTTAATTACTTAACTCAGTTTCCACATCAGAGAGGGTGGAAATGGGAGGGTCATTATTCTTAGACAAAGATGGGATGGTTTGAAAGATGCTAATTTTATTTTTTTAAAAAACAGCTTTGGTTTAACTGCTTTTCTGATTTGTTCTTCTTGGCAAGGTTGTGTATTAACACCTTAACCGAAAAGAAATTCATGTTTACCCAACTTCTATGAGCTAAATTGCTGACTCTCTAGGTAAAGATCAGCACGCCTTCTTACCCACACTCAGAAACTACAGTGATTTCTCGTACAGTTGCATATCACAAACTATGAAAAGCTCGCGCTACAAACTATGAAAAGCTCACGCTATACCTACAACCTTGGTAAAATAAAAAACCAAACATGTAATTACAGTGAAGAATGTAGTGTTCCTGAGAGAACTCTTCTGTAGCACTACTGATTAATTGTTCTCTTGGATGATTTTTACGTTCAGGTCAATTTAATAAATTTAAACATGTCATCTACTAAATTATGAATCACCAAGGAGGCCTATTCACCCAGAAATTGTTCTATTGTTTCAACTGCAACTTTTAAAAAAATCATTATCTATAGCAGCAAGAGGATCAAATGATCTGTTTTTTAATTTCAGCAAGCAATGGAGTGTGTCTACCTGCTGGATCCTCTGCCAATTGACAAAGGCTGAAGAGAGTGCACTCTGGATGCTATCAATTAAGGAGATATGGCTCATTAATCTTTATTGTCAACAGCTGAGTTTTGCTCTGATGGCTCCTATGGAATGCAGTCCATTGCCTGTATTTCAAACCAAGATTTCCTGGTAAATTCAGGTTATAGAAGGCTAGCTTCAGCTTTTCCTGCAGAAGTTGGATTGGTTTAAAAATAGCTAATACAAAACAGTTTACTATGCTTATCTGAGGGTACTTAAATGCATTCCCTCATTCAAAGTAGTTACTTTGTGTTTACTATTTGCCCAAAATTCTACATGGATTAAACAAACTGCATCAAAGAAGAGCCAGACATTTAGAAGGGTTTTTTGTTGTTGTTGTTGTTGTTGTTATTGTTGTTTGGTTGGTTGGTTTTTATTTTTTTGATGTAGGGTCTCACTCTAGCCCAGGCTGACCTGGAATTCACTATGTAGTCTCAGGTGACCTCCAAATCATGGTGATCCTGCTACCTCTGCTTCCCAAGTGCTGGGATAGAGTTAACTCCTGAAGCCTGATAGCTAAAGCATGCCTCAGGAAAGGTTGGACTTAAAGTTTAAGGGGGGGTATAGTGCGGGGGGAAATGTGGCTGCTTTATAGTTCCTTAGAGAGTGGATATTACAGGCATAGTTTGTTTTTTTTTTTAAAAGAACTTGCTACAAATCACTTCATGTTTTGAGAAAAAGCAATGCCATGTAAATCAAGGCTGGATCTAGGCTTGCTTTATCATCTTAAGAAAATATTTAACTAAAGTGAGCTGACCAAAAAAAAAAAAAAAAAAAAAAAAACAACTTTATCTTAGGTGAGCATTAAAGAGTTGAATTAAGAGCACATGACAGCCAGATAGCGATCCAAACTTGGCATATAATACTTTTGAGGGACCATTTATTATGACTATTAGTAGTAAATTAAGTTTTAAAATGATAAATATTAAGAGATAGGATTTGAAGCAAGCATTTGTGAAAAACAATAAATTCTGAAAAGTGAGTAATTTATGAGGGACTTGTAATTGAAATTCCAGCTGAGTAATTCCAGGAAACTTTGGACCTTAAAGTAGAAATGTCATCACTGAGAATCCTTCTGTGAGAACACAACCAGTGGAACTGAACACGAGGAATTGGTCTTGGGGGTATAGGAAAGCCACAAAACCTAGAAGTAAGAATGATATAAGCAAGGTAATACCAGAGACGGGAAAGAGCAAAGAGACAGGAGAGGAGCATGTCACCAAAGCACAGAGAGAGAAGGAGAAATACATCCCCCCTGCCTTTCCTTTCTCCTCCTCTAGTCTCCTGACAAGGCATTCCCTTGACCTAAGCCACTTAGTAGTCAGACATGAGAGGCTGGAAAGGGTAGCTGCTCCCTTGTGAGACAGAGGACAATGGGTGTAGATCAAACAGCCTAGGGAATCTCCACATCAGCTAACAGCCATCTGTGACCAGATCTATATGAGCCATGCCAAAGCTAGGAGTTCTTACATTACCATGAAATTTACCAAGAAAGGGACATATCAATTAACTCCTGTTTTGTTGACAGTCCTTGGAATTTAACATTCTCAAACCTGGTAGGATAGGTATAATCCCAGCAGCCAGGAGGCTGAGGTAGATGGATTGCAGTGAGTTCAAGGCCAGCTCGAATTACAATACAAATTCCAGCTCAGCCAAAGATAGAGTGAGTTTGTGCCTCAATAACAAAACAAAACATTCTCATAGGGAAATTACCTGACTTAAATCAATACTGGTAACCCATGTCTAGAAATCTTAGCATATTATTATTTTTAAAAGGCCAAACTGGGGTGGTAGGTCTAAACGCCCATCAGCAAAAGAGTAATTTTGGGGGTGTATATGTGTATATGTATTCATGTGTGTGGGGTACATGTGTGTTAGTGCTCAGACATGTGTAGGACAGTCAAGGTCAGGGGTAAAGGTCAGGTATCTTCCTCAGTCACTGCCCATTTTATTTTATATCGTTTTGCTATTTTAAAAAATGATTTTATTGAGAACTCTAATAAAAGAATTTATTACACATTGGTTATATTCCATTTTATTTTTTGAGATAGAATCTCTCATTGAGCATAGAGCTCACTGATTCAGCGAGACTATCTAGTCAGTAAGCTCTAAGGATCCACAGGTCTCTAACTTGCAGGCTCCATATTACAGTTACACACCACCATGCTGGTCATTTGTATTCGAGAATCCAAACTTGAACAGTAAGTACTCTGCCCACTGAGCAATCTCTCCAGTCCTCAAAAAAGTTGAATTTTAGAGCCACTGTTTTTTCAGATACACTGAGGAGCTAAGATTGTTACAGGAAGCTGGCATTAAAGTGTTTAGCTAAGTTTTTTTTTCTAAAGACAAAGTTTCTTTTTTTAAAAAAATATTTTATTTATTCATCTTCAAACAGAGAAAGAGAGAGAGAGAGAGAGAGAGAGAGAGAACAGCAGGGCCACTACCTTGTGGGTCTGGCTTATGTGGGACCTGGGGAATTGAACCCGGGGCCTTAGGTACTGGAGGCAAGTGCCTTAACTGCTGAGCCATCTCTCCAGCCCAAGACAAAGTTTCTATACCTATCATTTTTCTACAGTCAGAAATCTATTCCATATTAATTATCTGTAAAACTTTCTAACATATTTTTATAAAAGTATTACTTAATAGATTAATAATAGGAGGTGGGATTGTTTCATATATTCACAATTTGAAAAGTGCATTAAAATCTTAAAATTAAAGGATTGTGGTATAACAAATAATGAAACTTCTATATAAACTATTGTAGGGACTCATTTCTACATGAATCCAAGACTGACTTCCCTAAAGGGTACACTGAAAGATGGGGGTTGTTTGGAAAAAGTGTCTACGGATTAAATAGAGCATTTGTTGTAGGACTTCTCCCAGCATGTGATATGTTATTAATCATACCTTAATAGAGACAAAAGGAATATGGTATTTAATGTTTATAATACAAATTTACCAATTAAAACTTTGGATTTTTGCGGAACACTTTATAAAGACAATATTCTCATCTATATTCTGGAAAGCTGGAGTCCATGAAAAAAAATCCTATCCATCAGGAAATATCATAATACCAAGTTCCATTGAACTTACAACGACCAAGGAATTTTTAACAACTGCACACTCTTGAGAAAAATGTGAAAACTGCATTTTAACCCAATGTTCCAGTTGAGTTTAACAAAGGAGCCATGAGTCTGAGATTGGAGGTAGGTGGGAGGTTAACCAGGTTCTGAATCCTGGCTTTTCTGCTTTCTAACCACATGAGCTTGAGTAAGTTTCTTAAACTCCAAAAATCTTTTTTTTTTAATTATCCATACTATGAGGCTAACAACAGTTCATATTTAATGGTGGCTAATGTAATGAATGGATGTAAGGAACACTTAGTGATGGTGTCAGGCAAATGCTATATACTTCATACATGTAATTAATGTATTTTGCCAGTCCCTTTTCCTTCTTACCAGTCTGGAAACATGTATTCCTCTAATCAGTATTTTTCTAGGGATCTCTATCCTCACTCCTCATCTCTCATCATATAAGCTTTGGTACAATTACAGTGGCCAACTTGTATCTGCAATACATATTTGAAAAATAGCTTACTGAGCTATGAACATTTGGTATGAATTATTCATGTTCACAACACCTGTAAGAACTATTCCTTTTGGCAATCTGTATTTCCCTGTATCCATTTGAGTTTTATAGAGATACCATAATTAGCTTCTGTCAGTGTGCTCTGGGAAGAAATCTGAAGACACAAGAAATCAAAACTGTGATGGTTGCACATAGGTGCGAGCCCCATTCATGCTAATCCCATAGGTTTGTACATCTGTGCGACTTCAAATGCCACTTATAAGATGTGGTGCCCACCAGGACGTCTTCCTCCTACAGATGTTAGAGGCAATGTGGGGCAGGAACTGGTGGAGAGCTTGTGGGATTCTGCATCCAATTTATATAATCTTATTTCAAAACCAACCTTTGGGCTGGGGAGATTGCTTAGTGGTTAAAGGTGCTTGATTGCTAATCCGATTGGCCTGGGTTTGATTCCCCAGTACCCACATAAACAAATGCACAAAATGGTGCACGCATTTGGAGTTCATTTGCAGCAGCAAGAGGTTCTGGTACACCCATATGCTCCCTCCTTTCTCTCCCCCCACCTTGCAAATATTTTTCAAACCCATTGAAATTGAGAGCACTAGCTAATGAATAATTTGTCCTCATTCAGAGCTTGAGTGTTTGCTCATTCAAGGTGCATCTACATTTGAGCTCGCTGCCCTTCTGTGTGAAATGAGGAGAGGAAGCACACAGCAGCATTAGTAGGTTATAGAAACCTAGGTTTGGCTCTCCTAGGGATATTCAGATCATTGCTCAAAATTCTTCATTAATGTGAATGTGACAATTTGGACTTTCACAGCTGCCCTCTTCTGTACTTTTGTGTCTACTAGGGTTCATTTATGCATCACACACATGCAGGGGTCAGCTTTGGTGAGACCGATTGCTCTGGTCTCACACTTCTATATAAAAAAAATTACCACAAACATACTTAAGGCCCATTTTTTTTTGCAAGTGTGCATTCCATAGCTTCGACTAGCATTTCCGCTCAGGGCAGCCTAATGAACCAAGAGACCTTGAGGTCTTGCTTGTCCAGTAGCCAGAGATCAGCAAACACCTACAGGGAGCATTGTAAAGTAGTGTCAGATCATACTAGTCCTCACCAAGATGCCCAGCTCAACACCAGAACCGCATGAATGTGCCACCTGCATGACCACAGTGGAAGTCTGTGCTTACTTCTGACTTCCACAGGTGGGGAAGCAAAGGCATTCGTGAGCTTACAGCACCGGCTCTGAGCTGGTTATTCTCCCATTTCCCCTGTACCTGGGCTTCAGGAAGCTGACCCACATGCACTTCATTGATCCGGTGCCAGAATCATTAGGTATCAGCAAAGCGTATGAGAGTGAGCTCAGGGCATTTCTTCTCCATTTTCCCCTAACACTGGTATCCTATTGTGGAAATCATGTCCTTCTGTGGTTGTTTTTATTGGTTCCTATCAAAACCACTTTTTTTTTTTAAGTCCTGATGGTCTCAAAAAAAAAAAAAAGAACAATTAGACTATCTATGATGGAATTCACATGCTCATGTGCTTAAATTACCCCTTGGTAATTCCAATACAAGAGGAGACTAGAGCAATAGCTCTGCTCTGCCTTCCCTGTTTCCAGCAACATTTCCTGCTGCCCATTTAGGCCTACAATGGTAGGAAGAGCTTGCGTCAATTGCAGGCTTCCAGAGGACTCAACAGCCAGTTCTGTTTCCTCGAGGTTGCCCACACTTCTATGACTGCTCATTTGATTAAATTCTCTTGAGTCACTTGAAAATAAATAGAAAATAAAATAGCAACAGGGCTGGAGAGATGGCTCAGCAGTTCAAACACTTGCATGTAAAGCCTAATAACCCCAGGAAGGGCAGGATTCAATCTATGTTAAATTTGTCTTGAAAGTGGAATGGATTATGAGCTGTGGAAGACAAGAGGTGTATTTCACTTGCTGTCAGGAGTCACTGTTTTCTTTAGCTGGGTGGTCACAGTCCTGGGAAGGGGTAGCTCACTGGGAATCCCACCTGGGTTTCCTTGCTCTCTTTTATGTCAGGGGATTGCTTATCTTTCCATTTTGTCCTGGTGCTTTGAAAGGACTTGTTGAAAAACCTACACTGGGCCAGAGGAACTAGAGGGCATGGGGACAAGCTGCAATTAGCAAACTGAGACTTGTGGAAACCCAGATCACAGATGGCACAGAGGCTAGGGAGATACAGCCTGAACAGGCTTGGAAAGAGTTCTCAGTCTAAACACATTTAGACTGAGATAAGTCTGCTTTTTGCAAATTCTACTCAACTCTACTACTACTCAAAGGATTGTATGGCTTAACCAAAAGGAAAAAGTAAAGGTGGGTGTGGGGGGGTGTTATTAAAAGTATTGATTTAAATTTAAAAATTGTTTTGAATTCTTTGGCATAGATTTTTGTTCTTTCCCCCTCAAGCTGAAAGCACTTATAGCAGAGCTATATTTGACAAGAATTAAGGTGATGCCCTTTTAATTTTATTTAAGGCCATTTTCAGAAAAAAGTAGTGTTTTGTAAAATTTAGGAGATAAGCCATCCACTATGTTAAATTTTTTTCTCTTTTAGGTTCAAATACATATTCTCCCTCTAGACCTCTAGATAGCCTTTTTTTCCCCCTTTGTGGTCTTGCTAGTGGCTAAACCCAGTGCTTTGAGTATGCTAGGGTGGTATTCTACCACTGTTAAAACTCAGAGCTAATCTTTATTCTTAAAACAGCCCATAATTATTAGATATGCCTTGTGAGTGTCCACTTTATATTTTCACATGTGCCCTTTAAGATCATTGTCATGGCTTTGCTTCTGACTTTTAGAGGGACAATGGGCAAGACATGTCCATTGATAAAAATCAATGCTGCCAAAAGTAATCACCCTTGAAGCACCTTTCCTGGTTTTGCATCCTACGGTATTTTCACATATATAGCACTGAGAGAATGGAAAGTGACCCTCATTGTAAACCTCAAAGACCTAGTCAGTCCCACAGATGAGGAACTGAACTAGGACAGGCAAGCGACACACTGCACTTGAAAACCATGAGAATCAGTCAGTTGTAAAACAGGATTAGACACAGGAGAAAAACTGGAGACCATCTGAAGTGTTTCAATAGCAGAAATGAAGTTATTGGTGGTTGCAAAAAGAATTTTTAAAAATCTTAGAAAATTACCATTCCAAAAATTTAACACTTGCTTTAAAGGATAAGCATTTAACAAACAGTGCTGTAATCTTTTGGGATATTTCCTGGGACAGACATTATGGAGGTCAGCTATACAAATAGCAATATCAATAATAACTAGAATTAATTCGGCACATACATAAGCAGTGTTTAAGCACTTTACACTAATTAATTGATATCTAAAGATGCAGTCCTTGTTTTTCTTAAATTCATAGCAGTAATCATAGTCATTATAATAATTAACATTTATAAAATACTTTCCATTTGCTAGGCACAGAAGCTCTTTTATAAGGTATGCATTTTTGTTAATTATTTGATCGTATTACCCTTACCTGAATACTCAAAGCTTTAAGCTAATATATTTTTTGAACTCTACTTTTAAATCAAAGCTTTCACTTTCTTCATCTAGTCCTTTGCAACACATCTTTGTGGTAAGTACTATTATTATCACTAGTACAGATAAGTGAACCAAGACTTAAATAAGACTTATGTCTAAGACCATACTGTCACTAAATGGAATAGTGAGATTTCAACCTAGTGTTTTTTTTCCAGAACACAAAACTAGCAAAGCTAAGAATTTTCTGCCTAGAGCAATGTAAGCCAACTATACTCCATCAGTTCACACTGATTTATAGACACTGATACATAGAAAGACATACCGACACCAAGTGCTTGAGGTAGTGAGAGAGTAAAATCCCATAGTTTGAATGACAAAAGGTACATTAAAAATGGACCTCCTTCACTTTCCCTAAGTGGTACACTCTACAATTCCAGGATTACCCATTCTCCTACAGAACTGAACACATAAACTGGATCCACCCTGCATTTTTTCCAGTTTTTTTCCTGCAACACACAGAATATTATGAGATTATTGGTTTTTTTTTTTCGCATGCCCTTCCAGAATGGCTGTTAGAGAAAACACAATCTAAGATTTTCATCTCCCTTAAAACTCCAGCAGCTGACTGCCACCTTGTCTCCTCATTACTCAAAATTCTACTCAGCCCCCTGATCTGAGTTAAGCAGTTTGCCATCTGTACCCCAGGGGCATATTTATCACCTTGCTGCACATGCCAAATCTCTAAGGAGCAGGTAAGAGTAATAAAAATGTCTCATATGACTCCAGCAAACATACTACAAGTGCAACTGCTATACAAGACATTTTCACTAGTGACTAAATTCCTCCACAGAGATACTAATAATCATTAATATGTCTTCTGGCATATCTAACACTTCTTTTAGATCAGTATTTAATTGTTTAATACTTCCTTTTTCTCTAAA
The DNA here is from genome assembly GCA_004024765.1 of Zapus hudsonius. Classification (NCBI taxonomy): domain Eukaryota; kingdom Metazoa; phylum Chordata; class Mammalia; order Rodentia; family Dipodidae; genus Zapus; species Zapus hudsonius. The sequence continues at coordinate 400 of PVHP010054290.1, read as the reverse complement.
CCAAAACTTTCACCTTACGTTGACTACCTGTTAACTGTGACTTTTACTCCCAGGCTTTATAAATTTCAATAGTATATAACTTTTTTTTTATTTATTATTTTACTTTATTTTTATTTTTATTTTTTTAATATATATTTATTGTCCATAATGAGTTACATTATTTAGTGGGCAAACCATGCGTTGTTATCCCGAATAACCCAATCCCCCCCTCCCCATCCCTGATCAGTTGTATATCCTCTTCCGTGGGCTGTCTGTATTAGTCCTTGTGGCAAGGGATCCTGTATATCTTAGTACTCATCCCGGTCTTCCTGGCCCAAGTGTGTTGTTACTGATGGGTGCCATGCCTCCGGACAGTCTCCCCCACCACGGCTCTCACAATCTTTCCGCCCCCTCTTCCGCT